>PVIR01003498.1:0-70000 GCA_004026965.1 Petromus typicus
CAGCAATCCTCCTGCCTCTGCCTCCCGAGTGCTGGGATTACAGGCGTGAGCCACCACGCCCGGCACTGTGGTATGTGGTACTGGTTGCTGCTGGGGTGAGTCTCCACACCCAGTATAGGTATGTGGTTACCGGGGATCGAACCCAGGTCCTTGCGCTTGCAAGACAGGCGCCGGAACCACTGAGCTAAATCCCCAGCCCATGAGATCAATTCTTCATTTTCTCATATAAATAAGAACACGTGGTATTTTTCTTTGTGTTACAATGTGTTAGAACTGTATCATTTGTGTCTTACTCTACTTTAGAATTTCTTTATCTCTGCTTACATTGTAATATGTTCTTACATATTACTTTTTCTATTAAAGCCCTTAGCATATATTTATTATATGTTAAAAAGAATTCTTGTACTGATAATTTCAACATTCTTGTTGAATCTGACATCGGTGCTTATGCTGATTTAATCCCTTCAAATTATGTATTTGGCTATGCTTTCTGATTGTTTTTTTGGAAAGATAAATATATCTTGGATAAAAGTAATTAGGGTAATTAGACCTTTAATAGTGTACTGAGGAGTCAGGAGGGCCCAGGAAACATTTTATGGTGCTATGGTTAGGTTCTGCTCTGTTAAATGTGACCAGTGCTTCTCGTTTCTTTTTATGTTCGATTTAGGTGGGACAGAATGGCTGGATGGGCTTGATTTGTTTATTTCCTTTCTCATATAGGGAAAGTTAGAGGAAACATGAGGCAGATGTTTCACTTTCCCACCTTGGGATGCTGGAGTGGTCTGCATTTGTGTACGGCCCTTCAGGAAGGTCAAGCTCTGATAAACTCCTAGCAGGTCAGGCTCTGACTAAATACACGCTCCTGATGGAAGGCCTGTTAAGAAGCAGGGTGTGCTCTGACATTTTGAAATGCTTGTATTTCCCACCACATCACTAATCCCTGTGCTTGTTTCTGTCTTGGTAAACTGGACATCTTTCTATCTTCCCATCTGTCTCTTTAATTTTTGGCAACATTTTTCCTTGTGACTTCATTTTTTTTTTTTTTTACTACATTTGAAGAATGGATGTTTTGTTTGTTTGTTCACCTTTTTTACTAGCTGTTAGAACTGAGTGGCTACTTCTAAACTCTTTATATGTGGGACTAGAAACAAGAGGTCAACTTTGGAATTTTACACGGATAATTACTGTTGATTTCTGGACACTTTCACTACCATGGGTCTCTGCTTAGTGATGATACATTATGAGCTCACTACCTCACCATCAACAATATGTACCATCCTTCTATACTCAGAATACTTTACATACAGCTGAGTTCTCCAGAACATACTCAGATTGAAAGTTAGCTAAATAGTTATGCATTTGTTTTCTCAGAGAGAAAGTTCCAAGGTTTGAATCCCTCAATGTGCCTGTCTTTAACTTGTAGGACAAGTTTTGTGATTTTACTATTCTCACTTCTTTAAGAATCTTATTAAACATTGGGCTGCTCTGTAGGGTGTCTGGGTTCCATGGTGGTATTTATCCTTTGGATTTGCCATTTACAAAATGGGAATAATCAGTATTTTTTCATACATTAATAGCAATAGATGGAGATGATGGGCAAATACCACAGAAAAGACAGGAAAAGTACCATAAGGACAATTTTTTTCAAAAAAATCTTTATTGGTACATTACATATACATTACATGCTTGCACTCAACAATGAGAATTTGTACCAGTATATGACATAACTTAATTCTCATTTTTTCCCATAGCCCTCCCCCTATATAATACATTTTGTTTCATTTATTTTTTGTTATAATCTCATTATTTTTCCCCCTTCACCTCATTTCGCTTTGAGTATTTTAAGTTGTGGTTCTTCTACACAATGGAGTATTACCCTGCCATAAAAAATGATAAGTTTGAATCATTTATACTTAAATGGACATACCTTGAGAACATCCTCATAAGTGAAATAAATAGGTCACAGATGTGTAAATATCACATCTTTTCTCTGGTATGAGAAAATAAAGATGTAAATGAGTTCTAGAATATATGTTATATATTGTGATATAAAGACATTTTAAATGTTAATCTGGTAAAACTGGGAAATAGTATACTTTTACTTCCCTTATGTTTAATTACAGAGGAAATAACAAGTCTGTCCGTAATATTAATACCAATAGCATAAGAAAATTTCCAAAATACGGGGGAAGGGTCAGTGAAACATTGTTTGAAATTGAATTGGGAAAAATGATAGTTACCACATTAAATGATAGTTCACATAAGTCATTTGCCATTGACTTTTGGACAGAAAGAGGATATTTTTATTCCTGATTTTTGGAATTGAAAAGGAATGAAAAAGAAACAATAGCAAAAATGAAGCAGCAAAGATGTATTAAAATTAATACAAACAAGATCAACTGAGATAAAGGTGAATTATAAGGTAGTTAAATTCCCAATTAATAAGATCCTTATTAGGGTAAAAATCAGTCTCTGGTCAGTGATGCATTTGTATAAAACAAAGGTTTAAATCATTTAAAGATGATAGAAATTAGGTCATAGAAATAGCAACACTGTTATTAGACTGAATAAAGTTATTAAAAGATATTTAACATTTAAGAAACTTTATGCACTCATGTATCATATCACTGTTCACTGTTGTGATGTGAAGGGTAGTTTTACTCCTCTAAATCTATATACATACACATATTTTAAAATAAACAGTTAAAATTACTTGATTTTATGTGCTTAAAATTCATTGAGTAATCTTTCCATTAAAGAGAATACACATAGCAAAAGAATATTCACAGAAAAGCCTACAAATTTGCTAAATCCAAACACGCATAACTTATTTAGTGTCTACTTTCCTGTCTCAGCCAATCCAACTTTCCATAGTTTTGTCCCAGTGAGAATGTAGACAATGGACGAAAAGAATGTATTAACCTCTTTTATGTTCCTACAATGAAATACATGAGACTGGATAACTTATAAAGTGAAGAGGTTTAGGGAACTATGATTCTAGGAGCTGGAAGACCCAAGCAGGAAGGCTAAGATGCCCTGATGAGGTCCTTTTTGACTGTGCCACACCATGGCAGATAAATGGTTAGAGAGGCAGCTCTATACCAAATAGACTAAGAATGCAAGCAGGCCTCACTTTATAACAACCTACTCAATAAGGAAGCACTTATTCATTCCTGTGAGACTCAGTTTATCTTAGGAGACCAGCATTAGTCCATTCATCTGGGTACAGCCCCCATAATCTAAGTATCTTTTACTAGGCCCCATCTCTCAAAGGTTCAGCTATTTTAATTTTGTCACACCAAGGAATAGCTTCCAGTATATGAATTTTGGGAGGATGAACCATATCCAAACCATAGTAGATGGTTAGGGACTCAAAGAATCCAGAATTAAAAAATTAATTTATTTCTCCATTCCACCATATTTATTATCAGAAGCTCTCTGTCAGACATTACAACATAATTAATTAGGCACAAAGATGTTTTGAGTCAAATAGACTGCTTTGGTTCTTTCAGAAAACTAATATTTCTGAATCAACTTCTTCTTTTGTAAAATGAGATAGAATCACTTCATCACTTTGCTTTCATTATTACATGAAATTATCATGTAAATAAAGTACAGTGCTAGGCCTCAAATAAATTCTGTATAAGTGAGTCTTCACAGTGGTGGAGGCTGTTACACCTCACCTTTCTTTGACATGCATATTTACCAAATGTTTGATCCTTTTTAATACTGTTGGGGGAAGTGGGATCTTTATCTGTTTTATAAACTGGTATGAATACCATGGATCTTCGGCAATTAGGTACCTACTTTTGTCATTTTTCAAAGATGATTTTTGTCTTTGTAAATAGCCTATCTATCTTTATGAACCCCAGTTTTTTTCAGTCATTATCTGGACCCTAAACATTTCCCAAGGTGTCAGTAAATGGATTTAAGTTCCCATTACATGGTTGCCATACTAATTTTTCAGAGCTTTGAGCAAAAATTCCTCTTAACTATTTTCTAGGGGATCCAGAGGAGCCATTCAATCAAATTAAATTGAGACTTTATGTTTCTTGTCACTCACTCTTCACTAATTGGTAAAGGTTATAAGAGGGAATATTACACATTAGGTCCTAAACTCAGCCAATTTTAATCACTTGTTCTATTGCTATAACAAAGTACCTCAGTCTAGGTACTTTATTTAAAAAAGAACTTATTTGAATCACAAATTGGGAGGCTGAAAATTCAAGATCAGGTGACCTCATTCATTTGTGCTCTTGTAAGCGCCTGTGTTAGTTATATCACATCATGGCTATGGTATCATTATGTGAGTACATGCAAGAGGAAGAGAACACTTAGCAAGAGAAAAATCCAGGGTTAAGGAAAGAGTCATCATACTGCTTTCTAATATACTCTCTAGGGAACAAAGTGGGTTCCCACAAGACCTACTTAATACCTTTCAAGGGCAGTGCCCTCTCAAGGCCTAACATCTCACACTAAATCCCACCTCTTAAACATTTCACCAAATCAACACTATTGTAATGGATATAATGCTTCTAACACATTCACCTTCAAGGGACAAGGCACATCCAAACCACAGTACTTAGGAAATCATTGATGCTAGTATTAAAATATTGGACTTTGGGAAAAACAATGTTCCTTTGAAAACCAGAACCTACTAAGTAAATTCATTAGCTTTATACAATTCTTAATAGTTCTTTTTTCATATGGGCCTCAGGGTGACACTGCTTGCTTTGTTTTGTGTACTGAGAACTGAACTCAGGGCCTTGCACATGCTAAGTAGATGTTCTACCCCTGAGCTACTGTAACCCCTCACACTAGTTCTTGAGCCATTACTGATAATGTATTGAAGGATTTCATCAAATTAACTACACATCTATGCCATCAATCAAAGATAGGATGTATGAAGAGCTGGACGGCTTTGCTGGTAAATATAGTTGATGTCTGTAGTGAGACTAATGGTTAATTTTCAGTATATTCCTTTACCCTCTGCAGTGACATTCAAATTTGAATGAGTTACTCAAAATTAGGACTTCTACAGTTGCCGAAAATATAGGCTATCTGGGGCTCTGAGTTGAAAATGATCATGAAGTTGGGAGTTCTACTCCTTTTTCCTAGAACCATTCAGACAATCACTGTCCTTAAGCTATTAATCAACTTTAGGAAATAATTAATTATAGAAGAACTTCATGTTTTCAGTTGTCACTATCTCTTGGTGGATTCTTCTTCCATGTGTTTTTAAAAAATGTGTCAGTGTATTTACATTTGTATTTATATATGAAATTTATCAAAAGTCATTTGAGTGAAAGAAATGGTGGAGGAAAGAGGAACATAAATCCTCTCAGGACAGCTTCCATTGCCAGTGATGAATCCATTTGTGCACATTTAGTAAGGTATATTGCTTCCATCATAATTGGCCCAAGCTCACTTGATGACTGGTCCTTTTGCCACCCCTTATGAATGCATTTTCTGTATTTTATTCACAATGCACTTGTATGTAACACAAGTTCATTTTCATATTGAAAATTTTATTTTCTTGATGAAGTTTCATCGTTTTATTTGTCATTTTATTTTTTCTGAAAAATGAGATCATTTGGCTTAGGACTAAGTTCCTCTGACATATCTCTGCACGACTGCCCTACAAACTGAATCCCTAAGCCTGGTGGCAGGTCCCAATCAGTTTCCTTCATGGTGACACATCCTCACAGACGATAAGAAGACTTAACAATCTGACAGACACTTAAAGTGTGAAGATGAATAAAAGATACATCACTCCCGAAGGGTATGTAAAAAAGCTGTCAGTTGATATAAGCAATATTCTAAAAACATACAGTACCATATCAGGGCTAGCGGGTGTTAGATAGAAAAAAGGTTGGCAGATGGATCATTTTTGATAGTCAGGTCTATGCGGATGTAAAAAATCCAAACTGAGAAGCAGTTTGCTAGTTCTCATCTGTTGCCCTGCTTTGCATTCCATATTTGAAAGCTTAATTTCTCCGTCTTTGATTTCCTTCAAGACTTACATTATTAACCAAGAAGTAGACTAGATTATCATGTAGGTGTGGCATCTAATGTGAGTGATGACAGGGAGGAGATTCTTGAAAAAGCATCTTCTCCCTGACTGTTACTTTGTTTGAACTTCCATTACAACTTCTTATTTGGGAAATGTATTACAACTCACACAATCTGAGAAAAGGGGATTCTCATTGTACTCTATCAGAGATGAATTTCCACCCACTTCAGTACTAGTGCATTGAAGATTTCAGGTTAGCCAAAAGTCAGATGAAAGTACAGAATACAGAAGGAAAAACTCAGCAGTCACATAATTTTTATATAATCTGCTTCAAACTCTCATCCCACTTTTATCACGTGTGCAAATCTGCTTGATAACAGCCCCAGGAGCCATTCGCCCCATATCAGGTGATAGAGAGTCCTTCCCCCTCTTTTTAATGCAGATGCACACTTCATTGTTCTAATCTCTAGAATTTGTGAGAATTCCAAATCTGCTTCCTTGAATTTATAATACTTTTGATTTTTGTTGTTCACAGAATTAGACCATGTCCTTGTCCCCATGAAGACTTTCTGGATGTCTAAAGTAGCTTTCCTGATTCTTAACCCATTTTCTTATTACTTTCCTATTACTTGTAATAGGACTTTTCTATTATAATATTCCTCAAAAGACATAGGATAGAGATGATAAGGATCAGCCAACAGAGGGCAGAATGAATGATACATGCCCTTCAGGATCAAGTGTAACAACGCATGTAGATACATTGTTAAAGACTGAAAATGCCAAGTGTTGTATGGGTGTGTGATAACACTCATGCACTGCTGATGAGAATGGGAAAAGATTCAGCTACTTTGAGAAACAATCTGTAGCATAGACACTCCTCATTTAACAACTGAGCTAGGGTCATGTAGTTAGGTTGTTAGTTACATTGGTCCCTACGTAAAAAATCATACGTAGTATGTACATCACAACTTTCAGTACATTAGCAAAGGAATCTCCAACTTAATGCTTTTGCTTTTATTTGCATAACTCTTATGTGCAGTACTGTGATGTACAACAGAACATAAAACTATAGTACTGTACTGTACAGTCCAACCAGAAAAAAATTACAGTACTGTATAAACAAAGGGTACAGAAGAACTTTGGTTCACAATTAGCATATCTTTGTCTCTAAGACTACCAAAATAGTAACTACTATTATTAAATGGGTATTATGAGTCAGACACTCAAATAAGTGGTTTGTATTCATTACTTAAATAATTCTAGAATGGATATGCTTATTGCTGTTTCCTAGAGCTCAATACAGTCTCTGGGGAAAAGCAGACATTCACTAAATGTTTATTAGATGAAATGATTAAGCTTCTGTGGTGAACATTATTATCTGCACTTATGAATAAAGAAACTGAACCTTAAATCATTTAACTCTCCTGGGGTTACATAGCCAGCAACTGGTAGAGCCCACAGTTATGCCACCCTCTGTGTATCTCAGAGTAGGGAGTAAACAATGTCAGCCGATGCAAAGGGAGACCTCTACCACTAAGGGTCCTGACTGCTGCTGCTGCTAGAACTGCTAGAGAATCTCACTCATTTACATGTTATCTTTTCACATCCCTTCTGTCCAAGTTTTTGGCCCATTTGTACATGAAGTAAATGATTTCCTCATCCTTACTTAAAGTTTTTTTTTTTTAAAAGCATATCTTTAAATAGATCTTGTTTGAGTTATTTTTCACTTTGTTGTTATTGTTGTTTTGAGACAGGGTCTCGCTTTGTAGTTCAGGCTGGTCTTGAGCTCACTGTATAGCCCAGGCAAGTCTGAAACTCAAGGCAATCCTCCTGCCTCTGGCTCCCGAGTACTGAGATTACAGCAGTGAGCCACCATGCCTGGCACTATGGTATGTGGTGCTGATTGCTTGTAGCCATGAGTCACCATTCCTGGCATTGTTGTATGTGATTACCAGGGATGGAACTAGGGACCTTTGTGCTTGCAAGGCAAGTGCCAGAACCTCTGAGCTAAATCCCCAGCCCATTTTTCATTTATTTTCTTTTCAGAAAAAGTATTCTTTATTTTCCTGTTTAGTTAACATGGACCTAGGACCTGGACACATATCAAACTCTTGTAAAAGGGAGAGCTGCCACACACTAAACTGCCCATTCATCTAAACAAAACACATTTTCAAAGGTAGCCAAAGCTTCCTCTTCCTGATTGGCCAAAATCATTCAAGTAAGTCCAGGGCTGTGGCATTTTCCTCCTGATTGGTCCCACTGCCATCAGTTTTGGTCTATATTTCTAGTTGGCTAATTCATGAATCTTTACTATGGAAGCTTACAGAGATACACTGGGGCAGGGGTCGAGTTTGAAGTCAGGTTACAGAAGAAGAAAAATGGAGATCTATGGAGAATGAAGAATGGAGAGCAATAAAACCATCTCTACTAATATCTAGTTCTAACTATGGCTACCGTGAGCAGATGCTATAAATTCAAGAAATAATTATTGAGCACTTCGACAAATATATCAGGGGAATATGTTAGTCCTTGGGCATTCACAAGTGAAATAGGATAATATCTATCTTTATATAGCTCACAGCCTAATAGGAAAAACAAGTGTATAATAATTATCACAAGTAATCAGAGCATTGCAGGTGGAAAATACTAGGGAGGAGAATATGCTAACATATGTTGTTTAAACTACTTGTTCCACACCAAGCTACTAGAGTAGAATCACTTTTTCTGCAACAACCCAGAGTTCCAGATGGAAACTAGAGCTACTTTTGCCAGCAAACTTGCACCATCTGCAGAAATAGATATTACTAGTGGTTTCTACTGTGGATATCTACTCAGTGCTGGGAACTTTACATATACAGAGGCACCTTGGTTCATGAACTTACTTTGTTCTATGATTTTGGAAGGTCAAATGGGATCTCTAATCCTAGTTTTTGAGGAATCTCCACACAGATATCCGCAGTGATTGCACCACTGTACATTCCCACCAACAGTGAAGAAGGGTTCCTTTCTCCTCACAGCCCCAGCAGCATTTGTTGTTGGTTAATTTTGAGAGAGCAGCCATTTTTTGTGGACTGCATCTCTCGAATGATCAGTGATTTTGAGCATTTCTCCATATGCTTCTTTGCTGCTTTTATTTCTTCTAATGAAAAGTGTCTGTTCATTTCAGATGCCAATTTTTCACCTGGATATTTAAATTTTCGGGAGGGCTGGTGTTTTTAACCTGTTTATATATTCTAGACAATAGCCCTTTGTCTGAGAAACACCAGGTAAAATGTTTTCCCATATTTTTGTATTTCTTTTCATTCTATTGGCCGTTTCCTTTGCTGTGCAGAAGCTTTTTAATAGGACGTGATCCCATTTTTTGGTTTTTTTTTTTTTTTTGTCAGTTCTCATGCTGCAGAGGTTTTGTTCACAAAGCCTTTCCCTAACCCAAAGTCTCCAAGAGTTCTACCTAACCTGTTATGCAGCAGGTTTAGTGTTTCTGTTTTAATATTTAGGTCTTAATCCATTTGCACTTTAGTTCAGTGCATGGTGAAAGAAAGACACAGATCTAGCTTTACTCTTTGGTATGTTGAAACCCAGTTTTTCCAGCACCATTAGTTAAAAAAGCCATCTTTCCTCCATTGAGGATATTTGGCTTCTTTATACAAGATGAAGTTGCTTAGTGTATCTGGGATTGTTTCTGGATCTTCTAGTCTGTTCCACTGATCCTTGGGTCAGTCACTTTGCTAGTATGTGCTGTTTTTATCACAGTGGCTTTGTAGTATAACTTCAAGTTGAGAATTGTGATACCCCTGCCATGTCCTTGTTGCCTAGAATTGTTTTTGCTATTCTAGGTCTCTTCTGGTTCCAGATGAGTTCTTGAATTATTTTGTCTATCTCTGTGAAATATGCTGTTGGGATTTCAATCAGGATTGCATTGAATCTATTCATATCACAGCAATATATGTGCACCCATGTTTATAGCGGCTCAATTTGTGATAGTTAAATCTTAGAAACAGCCTAAATGCCTTTTCACAGAAGAATTTATAAAGAAGACGTGTTTTAAAAAAAATAAAATGGAGTATTACTCTGCTATAAATAATGAAAATTTAAGTCATTTAAACTCAGCTGGACATACCTAGGACATAATCATAAGTGGAGCAAATAGTTCACAGATGGATAAATAGCATATCTTTTCTCTGGTATGAGAAACTGATTTGTAAATGAGTTCTAAAATGTATGACAGGTATTGTGAAATAATAAAATATTCAAAGAGAAAAGAGGGATAGGTGCAAGTAAAAAAGGAAAAAAATTGTTGGTTAAAAAAGGAAATAAAACTTAAGTGTGTAAGGCTCAGAGGGTTGTAGGGAAGGCAGGAGAGTGGAATAAAATGAGAATTAAGTCATGTCATATACTAGTACAAATTTTCAGTACTGAGTGTGATCATAATTTGTATATAAAACTTACTAATAAAATCAATTTTTAAAATAAGAACCAAACCATTTGCAAACAAAAGCATTCTTGAAGCAAGTTACCACTATACATCTTTTTCTCAACTTTACATGAACATATGTAGGTTTTTGTAACCAGATTTTACAGATGTGGAAACTAAGGTTTAGAGAGGGCATATAACTTGAGTTTTGAATTCATACTAGGATATTAATCCAAAATCCATCAAACTCCAAAGCCTGAGATATTCCCCCCCCCAACACACACACACTTCAATCTACTTTCTGGAAATTGTGGTATTAGATGAAAGTATTGAAGATTCTAGGTTCGAATATAATACTAGATAACTGTATATCTTTAGACAACTTTTTCTTTATCACTTGAATAGAATGTTGAATGCATGCCTTTACTACCTCACAGTTTATTGGCAGATAAATGAAACATTTGGAGAACACTAGGAACACAAAATTTTCTGCATATGTGTGATATGATGCTGTTTATGGAATGATATCATGGTACTGCTTATTGAATGACATTATAAGACATATAATTCTTGCATTACTTGATCATTCCTAATCAAGATTTAGAGAACATACAAAAGTTAACTAGGAAAGATTCAAGATTAAACCTTATTACAAATGATCCTAAACATGATTCTAATCATTTTCATTTTCTGAGCTTCAAATTCTTTATTCTTAAAGTTGAAATTTTAATATGAGGCTGAGACTTCTTGTAATAAAAGCATTATATATACTAAAGTGCTTATATATAGCTCCTTCTATCTTGACCAGGTCTACAGGTTGCCCAAACACCACAGGAACATGACAATCCTAAAAAAAAATTCGTTTAATCTCAGTGGGATATGCTCTGTCAGCTGGTCGCTTTTAAGTGGTGTTCAGTACTAAGTGAATTGCACTTAATGAATTAAAATGAAAAAGACAACAGGGAGCACAAACGCAGGGGAAGATGTTTCTTTTCATATTTAGAGGCTCATCTCATGACTATTTGGGATCTGCGGATCGGAATTTTTCCACTCTTCCCCTAATTGTTTACTTGAAACAACATGTACTATTTCAAATGATCAGCACATTGGGAACAAAAAGAGAAACCAAAGTTAGCCTTCATATTAGTAAATAAAGCCTGCTATATTTAAGCTACTGTGTCTTCTCCAGGAATAGGGACATGGAGTAGGTACACAGTAAATAAGGTTCAGGAAGCTTGAATCTATTCAGATTCTAGACTGCACATAACAAATAGCCCGTTTCTCACCACATTTTAGCTGTGTGCTTAGGCAAGTTATAGAATCTACTGAAATAATGTCACTAGATCATCTATCTGATAACTCTTCTTATCTGATTCTTGGAGTTCCCTACCCTAGGTCTACAGCGGGATGGAATTAGAGCTCTGCTTATTCAGTGATAGAGAACTTCAGAGATGTTAATCTTATGTCTATCTCTATCCACTCAATGTCATCTTTACATAGCTTATTCCTAATCTCTGAGATAAAATATTTCACAGAAGAGCCTTTAGGAGACAGTTATGAATATATTAAGCTTCCCCTTGCCTTTTGATTTGTATTTCATATCACATTGCCTTGGTTTTATGGAAAACCAAAATTCTAGTGGAAAACAGAAAAATTCTAGTCCAGATGAAGTGAAATAATGAATACAAAAGTAGCATTTTGATACTTAAACCTTTATACACACAGACAGTGACACCCATAGAAGAGGGATGCTGATAGAGCAAGTAGGGCTCAACTAGAAATAGGCATATTAGAAAGTAAAACTAGGAAACTGTGACCTAATATTCATGACATGTTTATATTCGTAAGCCACGAGTCCAGCTGAGCCAGCAGGAAAACTGAAGACTAAAGGAAGTTCTGAAGTCTGAATCACAGCAATGGCCAAATTGATCTCAGTTGGGCAGCTCTATTTTTGAGACAGAAATGAATGGACAGCTTTTCTACATCATTCTCAGGCCAAGCGACAAGCCAAATAATACCCGCTTTCCAGGAAGAACTACAGAATTGTGAAAGCAAGGTCAGCTCAATCACTACCCTCTCTCTTGTGCCTCCAAGCCAACTGAATGTCACACACCCAAACTAGCCCAAACCAGACCACTGTTGAGGGGTGCCTTGGATCCTCAGACAGAACCTGGGCAGAAAACAAACAACATATCATGTGCTTCAAGGGCTTATTTTCTAACTAAATACTTTCTACTTTGCAAAATGTAGATGACACTAAAACAGAAAGGCCCTTTTGGTAATACTCAACTTAGAGATTCTTGAAAGTAGTATTGGGACAACCGTCTTCATAAATATTAGGTGCAGAGTTTAACTAAAACACTGATTACAAGGTCTCACTGAAAAACCATTATATCCCCTTCTCTAGTGGCAAAATTGTGGAATCTATGTTGAACTCACAGAGCATTCGAATGTGCCCTGGAATTGGAAAACCTATGACAGATGTTGGAGCTTTCTGTGGCCAGTTCCCAGTACTCCCCAAGTCAAATCTGAAAACAATGTCAATAGTACTGGAGAACAAATTCTGTTCCTGAATCTCCCACCAGCTCTCCTGAATCAGAATTTCTGACATGTGCTAAAATTTGAGAAGGCAAATCCTCTCACTACACAGATAAAGAAGCTGAGGCTTAGAGAAGGAGTGACTTTTCCAGTGTTGCTAATCTGGATGGTGGCATAGATAGACTTACATTCAGCTGTCCAGACAAGTTCAGATACTGTACCCTTCTGGCAACCCTGGAGGACTATCTGTGTCACAGTTTAGATCCTGGGTCTACAACCTACCTTAGGACAGAAACTGAGGAGTGAAATTGATAACTGGTCAAGGTCCCAGATCAAGGCTCCTCCTCTAATTAGTTACAAATAATAGCTTGACATCTGAACTTAACAAAAACTTTTTAAAAGAATAGCTTGGGGGCAGGGATTTAGTTCAGTTATTCCAGGACCTGCCTTGCAAGCACAGGTCCCAGGTTCGATCCCCAGTACCAAAAGAAGAATAGCTTCAAATTAAGTCATTGTAAGGTCACAAAGGTCTTATAAGGAACAGCGTACTACAGGCTTATGTTAGTCAGCTTTGTTTAGCCTGGTTGATTTAGGCCTCTAGCAAGGCATTACATCATTGCAGTGAAATAGCTGCTTGGCTCACAGAGGCTGAAAAGCGAAAGGGGGGTGCTGAGCTTCTAATATCCACTTCAAAGGGTCATTCCCTGTGACTTAAGACTTCCAGTTAGGCCTCACTACTAAAATTTTCCACAATAATGCCAAGTAGAGGACCAAATCTTTAATATATGAGCCTCTGAAGGGCATTCTAGACCAAAGCTGTAACAAGAACCTTGCAAATACAATCTCAGAGAAATCTAGAATGGCGTTTTCTGTCTGGGGAAACTTTTAACCACGATCTTCAGCCAAACTGAACACAGACTCCAAAATGGCATGCAATACTTTACAAAATCAATTTGTTGTTGTTGTCAAAGCACATAGCTATAATTAAATGGTTACATATTTGCTGTTTTGTGCCAGACTTGGTCCAAGCTCACCAGTCTGATCTTCCAAGCTTGTGCATTTGTTGTTCCAGTTCTGTCTCTTTTTCATCTCTTCAAGGTGAGATCTTCCAGACTGGTAGGCTGTGTTCCAGAAGCTTCTGAGGACAATCCTGTAGAAAGCCACTGACCGCTAAAAGAAGAACAATTCCCAAAATGTTAAGGCAAGGTAGATTTTCTTTGATGTATTAAGTAATTACCGTTGACAACAGGGCCATTGTATGATTTACATTTGGACTAATGCTTATAATTTTATCAAGTGTTTCACCAGTGCTACATAATTAGAAAAATTAAATCTCATGCCACCTTGAATACATAATTCTGGAAAGAAACAAGAGACCTTAGGACAGATCTAGAACTTCTGGGAGTAGAAGGAAAGGGCAGAAGGCAGGGACAGGAAAGAAAAATCACAGCATTTCAATCAAAAGAAGATTTTACTGAATGTCTACAACTCCTTATTTTGATTCTGAAATCAAAAATCCCTATAAAAATGGCAGTTCTTTTTTATTAATTTGGTGCCAAATCTCATTTGGCAGCAATGCTTGACCTGACTTGACATGAATTTAGTGTTTATCCTTTTAGTATGAATATTCAAACCTTCTGTAGAAATGTTAATGGCTTAATTACAGGATGTTTTCCCAAACACTTCTGAAAGTGTTATATAATAAACAGTAATACTCTGTGTCCAACCTTTCTAAAAATCTCAAAAAATACAAATTTTGAAATTCTAAAACCCAGATAACAGATGATAGACCCAGAATAATGATAAGTAACAATTATGAAGCACTTGCCATAGGCATGAAGCTGCGCTTATCTTTTTGTTTAATATCACAAACACTGAGAAAGGTATTACAAGAATCTCCATTTGGGGCCAGGGATTTAGCTCAGTGGTTCTAGTGCTGCCTTGCAAGTGCAAGGGTCCAGGTTCGATCCCCAGTAACCACATACAGCAATGCTGGACATGGAGACTCATGACTACCAGCAATCAGAACCACATACCACAGTGCTGGGTGTGGTGGTTCATTCCTATAATCCCAGCACTTGAGAGGCAGAGGCAGGAGGATTGCTGTGAGTTCAAGGCTGAGCTGAGGGCCAGCCTGAACTACAAAACTGAGACCCTGTCTCAAAAAAAAAAAAAAAATCTTCATTTTTAAGTTTGGAACCTGATTCTCAATAAAGTGAGATAATTGGTCCACAGTAATATAGTTTTTTGTTCAATCCAGATGCAGTCAGTTTGACTGTAGAACCTAATGACTGACATTGTACTCTACTGCCTGGGAATGATGAACAGCTTTGAAGAACAGTGTAGACCTCCTGTGGGCCTTAGACAAAATAGAATTGGGCATTACTCATTCTAAGTCACTGAAGGACCAACCTCTTACTTTCAAGTATACTCCCTCCTCACTTCTAGTTCTCTGTGTCACTACTAATAAAACTTTAGTTTTTGAGATACAACCTATTCCACATAGATCATCCAAATCCAAAACTCAAATGACCAGTTTGCTAAAGTGCAGATTTCTGGGATCCACCTTATGCCTTATGTCAGACTTGCTAGAGTTGATTCTTATGCACATTAAAGTTTGAATAAAAACTGAGAAAGCCAATTGATAACCCTTGTACACTAATATTTTACTATCTGATTTCTGCTGAATGGGCAGCAAAGCACTCATGAATAGACAGGCACCTGGGAAGTGAAAAAAAGTCTGGAAGGTAATCAGGTGACCAAAAGGGTGAGATATGGAAAGACAGGATGGAAGAAGGGAAAGAAGAAAGGAAGGAAGGAAGGGAAGGAAGGAAAGCAGGAGCCTCAGTATCTTCCTACTCTGGTGACAGGTGATAAAGGTAGATCTTTCTGTTGGACATTTCTCAGCCAAATTTGGAGCAATCTTGGAAACAAACTTAGTATTTTGACATGGAAAAAGAAAACCCTGACAGTATGAATACAGCAAACTTTTGGCATAGACAAGATTTTACCTTTGTAGATAGAAAAGGAAGGTGAAAAGCTAGATGTGGTAGCACACATCTGTAGTCTCAGCAGTCAGGGAGCTGAGGCAGGAGGATCATTATGAATTCAAAGTCATCCTGGACCACATAGTGAGTTCAAGGCCAGGCTGAACTACATAGCAAGACTTTACCTCAATTCCCAATGTACATGAGTGCCTGCATACACACACACACACACACACACACACACACACACACACACACACACACACCATATACGTGTGCAAAGTAAACTGAAATCCATTTAATTCTTCAAGGTCTCATGGTTAATCTTATTGTATGGATCACAATTTCTGGGTCCAAATTTTACATTTTGTCATCTTCCAATATATTTTCATAGATCTAGAAAGATTTCAATTAAAACCTAAGGAAATTAATTTATATTTTAAAAAATTAAATGTTATATTTCTTTTGCCCAGATCCTGATAATACACATTTAAATTGTATGGTACAAAAAGAAAGACAGTGAAATATAGAATAGTCCAACTGATGTGCTGAGTATTTGGTAAATTAGTTATCTCTTGTTGGAGGCTATATTCATCTTCCCAATGCAAGGAGAACTACTGAATATTTTGATCTTTGTATTTTTAAGTTCTTATTTGCTAGCTTCTCATTCTTACCTCTTCATTGTGCCTGTTATATTTTGATTATTTCCATGACAACAAAATGAAACTCAGTCTGGGACTAGGTGGCCAGAAAAAGTGGATTAAATAGCGTCACAGCAAGCAGATTTCCACAGCATTGCAGGAGAGGCTTTGGGCACTGAAGGGCATGATTATTGCAATTCAGATTAACTGCTCTCTACAGCGGCACTTGGCAAACTTAAAAGCACATTTTAATCACCTTGGGAGTCTTGTTAAAGTAGGAAAACTGATTTAGTAGGTTTTGGATTGGACGTGATATTATGCATTACTTAACAACCTCTGTGGTGATGGAGATGCAGCTTCCTCCCAGGTTACACTTTGAATACTCAAAAACAGGAAGTGTAGACATATTTAGGAAGTATGTGCAAATAAGCACCATTATAGTCCTGGAGAAAGAGCTGTTGAGGACAGCAGCCCCCATGAGCATAGCACATCTGATGCTAACTGGGTAAGCTTAGTCAGACATGTTTGCTTCCTTGGGCTTCTGTTTGCCCATCTGTGAAATTATAAATTTGGCCTAAATGATCTCTATGATTGCTTTGGATTGTAAAATTATTTTTATTGAAATCTTTTTTTAATCTTTATTGGTACATTAAATATACACATCATGATTGCACTCCATAATGGGGATTTGTACCAGTATAAGACGCAACTTAATTCTCATTTTTTCCCATAGCCCTACCCACCCTACCACCCCCCCATATACATAAAATTTGTTTCCTTACATTTTTGTTACAATCTTTATTGGTACATTACATATACATATCATGATTGCACTCCACAATGAGAATTTGTACCAGTATATGACACAACTTATTTCTCATTTTTTCCCATAGCCCTACCACCTTACCACCCCCACCCCCTATATACATACACTTTGTTTTCTTTATTTTTTTGTTATAATCTCATTATTTTCCCCCTTCACCCTATTTTACTTTGAGTATTTTCTATTTCACAATATATATCATACAATTCTAGAACTCATTTACATCTTTATTTTCTCATACCAGAGAAAAGATGTGATATGTACCTATCTGTTTCCTATTTATTTCACTTATGAGGATATCCTCAAGGTATGTCCCTTTAAGTATAAATGATTCAAACTTATCATTTTTTATGGCAGAGTAGCACTCCATTCTGTAGAAGAACTACAGCTTTTTTATCCAGTCTCCAGTTGATGGACAGTTGGGTTGTTTCCAAGATGTAGCAATCACAAACTGAGCTTCTATAAACATGGGTGCACATATGTCACTGTGATTTGAGTCTTTTAATTCTTTTGTGTATATACCTAGCAGATCGATGGCCAGGTCAAATGGGACCTCCAATGCTAGCTTTTTGAGGAATCTCCTCTCACTCCACAAAGAATGGCTGCCATTTCAGAATTAGCCAGCAACAAATGTTGGCGAGGCTGCGGAGAAGAAGGAACCCTTCTCCACTGTTGGTGGGACTGTAGACTCATACATCCCCTGTGGAGATCAGTTTGGAGATTCCTCAAAAAGCTTGGATTGCAAAATTATTTGACTCTCTGATGAAAAACTTTATAAGCATGGCTTAATATAAGCCCTTGCATAACGAAGAAAGAGAGGGTGGACAGAAAACTACTATTGTACATATCTTCTTAATTCCAAATCTTCTCTGTGTTCTAAGGTGATGAATTTCTCCTGAATGTGCAAAACCCTAACATTTTCCTTGAAGAAGAGGCAACACTGGGTAGCAGACATTGTTGAACATCTCTTCAATCAGTTCTCAGCATCCACTGATAACTTTTCATGACTAACGGTTTGAGCTTCTTGCTCTCAACACTGCCTCTCTGGTCACAGATGAGAGTCACAGTCTTTCCAGTGATCTGCAGTACTAGTGCTCAGTTCTCCACAATCTCGCATCATCCAGGAGATGTAATGAAGAACTACACAGAATCACCACACTCCTTGCTGGTAGACTCTTCTCTTCTTCAAAAAAAGATTCTGATTGAGCAGCCACAAAGACATCTGTCTGAGGAAAACTCCGCTTTGAGAAGTAATATCATGTCTGCGCTGACAACCCCAGTGATGTCTGTACCCTGATCACTTAAATATTTCACCCAGTTTGCTGATGACCCTATCAGTTGTTCATGGTTTCTTGCCCAGGTGGCTACCTACTTAATAGCTATCAAGAATCCCAATCCTATATCTGAAGCCCAGGTCAAGCTCTTTTCTCACTATCTAACTCAGCAGAAGGGAAAATTTGAAGTCATATCTGAGTATGACCAGAATACTCTTTGAAATAAAATAAGAACTTTATTTTTGACTTCTAATAGTTATTTTGTGAACCTATAAAACAAGAAATGAACCCTTCGATGAATGCTCAGATTGACAAAGGGGACAGTAGCTTTCAACAGGACGTTACTACTTTCCAGTTCCTTTCTCAAAATAAGAATTGTAATGAAACAAATCAGAGACAGAAATTTCAAGGGCAATTATCTGACCCCATCCCGGATGAAAAAGGTACCACAGGTATGATGGGAAATCTCCCAGACTTGATAATTCAGTGCATTCAGGTGGACAAGAAATGCAATGACAGGCCAGAACTTCTGTCAACAGAGGCCCACTGCCTACCGTTGGGTTTCCCAATTGGCCACCAATCCTTCTCCAGCTACACAGGCCCACCACCCAAGGAAGAGCCTATGCAACTCCGGGGAGGCCAGTTGCCTCTCACCCCAGCTAAAAGAGCCCACCAACAGGAAAGTCAGTTGTGCCTCTATTGCAGCCAGCCTGGTCACTTCACAAGAGATTGTTTTGCCAAACGTTCTCGAGCCCCAGAAAAGACAACTAACCCAGCTCACCAGTGAGGGGATCCTAAAAGGTCACTTTGTAAACTTACGTCCCTCTCATCTCTAATTTGATTTATATCCTGCACTAACTCTAAAATGCAAGTGGAGAACTACGATACCACATTCAGGAAGCCACGAACTCCTGTGCGTCTGGGAATTTATATAATTAGATCTTCTTCAGTGGGAGCTCACTGTTCACCAGTGAACTAAAAAGGATGAAAATAATTCACAGGCATTTTGGTAGTTGGAAGCAATTCCTCCAAAATTATTGAAAGTTTGCTGGCAAAACTCTACCCAGTCTAAGCCAACTAAAAATTCCTTGATAGTATATTGGGAATCCCATCCTCACAATGGATGAAATTTGGGTGGAATTTATTGGGCTAAATCTTGTGTCACGTGTGCCTAGGAATCAGCCCAACACTTTTGTACTCTGCTTCATTGATCTGAATCCTAGTTTCCTGTCAGCACTGGAACTTTGGTTGAAGTACTTACTACTTGCTTTATTATACCCTGGCAATATTCACCTTCTAAAGGCTAGGGTCCTGCTCCATTTGTTGGCTAGAGTCTAGTTTCAACACAAACCAATCTTCCTGGAACTACAGATTTGCCACCCATTGATACACCTGTGTATTTTATTGCCATCTAAAGGCTTGTTGCCTAACAAACTGAATCTCCTGGCTATTGATAAATTAGATTTTATGATCATTTGAACAGTACTTGGAACTTTTGGACCTTTCTGACAGACATATACTTTTAGCCATATCCTACCAATCCTAGCCATTTTCCCTCTTTACCAATGATCTTATTTGAGGTTCCAGAAAACCTTATGGCTAAGTCAAAATGCTTTGAGATGAGACCTCTGGAAGAAATTGAATGAAAGTTCAAGAAGGTGCCCTGTAATAATTACTGTGTTTGTATCATATTCTTGCTGCCTTGAACAGGAAATATGGTCAAACATATCTCCATTAAAGGTTGAGAATCAGGCTCCATAGTAGTTCTCTACAGTAGGGGCCTCGTTGGTTCCTATCTGGGATGACTGTCCATGGCTTCTGAGCTCCAACCCTGTGTACCACACATCTGGAGCCTGTCAGATAACTGAGGATTTAAAACACAAAGTTGTGTACAGCTTCCTGAACCATTTCATCTGGAAAACCTAGGGCACATGTATGAACAACATCTGTATAGAAAATTCAAGAAATGGGGAGAATTTATTTCTTGTGTTGTACTCTTAACACATTCCAGCTCTCTATATAAAGAGGTGATTTTCTTCCATCACAGCTCCCTAAAATGCTCAGCATATCCTATGAAGATCAGGAGTTTCTGGTAATTACCGTTCATATGGTACCTGCTTTTCGGTCATGATATATGTCTCCAACATGGATTACTTAAAGATAAGTAATATCATATATCTTAACAGACATCAGGCATTTCAGAGCATGAAGTGCCATTGCACTTTGCCATTTTTTCTGGAAAATTGTTCTAACTTTTCAACAGTCATCAGAGCCAGGTCATACTACTCTCATCCTGCAGTGCAAATACATCATTTAACCCATCAGTGCCTCATTAACTACTGTGACAAACTATACCTGCATGCAAAGGATCTCTTTTATCAATAGCTTTCTATGTACCCTCATTACTCTATAACATCCCACAACAAGGAGACCTCAGTGCACATATTCTAGTTATGCTGAGAAATCTCTACTGTAGTACTGGGGTTATATGAGATTCTTAAACAGGTAGATTTGTTTGAACTTTGACTAAGCTTTCCTGGTGGTTTCCTGATCATCTCCACCAGCTGTTTAAAATAAAGAACTAATTCAATGGTCTCTACTCACTTTGTTCACTGACTCCAATATGTTTCTGGAATACCAACAGGATCATTCAGGTGACTTGGTCACTAAACTTTCCTTATTTTAAAGCCATAACTTGTAATTGTAAGCTCCCTCATAAAGATTTATTGCCTTTTCTTCTGTATAGACAGTCCTTTTGCAGCAACATTATCTTCCTCCTCAAAAAGCCTTCTGATTTCATAACCTCTTAGCAATGATAATTTGTTGAGGCCTATGAACTTCACTTCCCACTCCTGCAGATCCCTTGCTGAGGTACTTCCATCAAGAGCCTCTTGTATACTCTGTAATTCAGTCCAATAGCCAGATTGAGCATATTAATTGGAATCTGTGATAATGTTTTATTGCTTACTAGCTAGCTACGATTTTTCCACTTTGAAATTTTGTTATAGTGACACAATCCACTATATACCATCAGCTTCCACCAGGATGACTCATTACTGTACAAAAGCGTACAGATGAATGTCCTAAGAACTTATAGCTACACAAATTTCTCTGAGAGTGAAACTAATTAGAATCCACAAAGATTAGAAGAGATTTGACCTACTCATAGATGTAGTCTGTAACTGTAAAGGCTCAAGGGGCACCCTAGGTTCAATCAAAGGTATAATCTTATGAGAGTAGATCTGCTATGTGACTGATGCCTCCAGCAAGGTGGGAACTAAACATTTTATGACAAATCTGAAAAACAACAAGAAAATTGTCTGCACTGAATCTAGGAAAAGGAATGAAAGAAACAT
The DNA here is from genome assembly GCA_004026965.1 of Petromus typicus. Lineage (NCBI taxonomy): Eukaryota > Metazoa > Chordata > Mammalia > Rodentia > Petromuridae > Petromus > Petromus typicus. The sequence continues at coordinate 22,047 of PVIR01003498.1, forward strand.
GGGCATCAGTGATCTCCCTAACCTCAGAGATGCAAGGTTGACCAATAGGTCATTTGGCAGGTCTACCCCTGCAATGGGCTTGAGGCACCAGATCATACCAGTTCGTGTCACTAATTATTAAGGTTGACATGTATCTCTCTTTGTTCTGACTTTGTGATCTCTAAGTAGTCGCGTTGTAGTTACTTTCCTATGCATAGTTGCTTTATTTTGGGGAAAATATCCCTAACCAGCTGCTGTGAGTGTTCTAGATTATTTGGCAAATGTTTCTCATAAGAAGTGAATAAAATGGTATCTGGCTTACATGTCAGTTTCTTGTGGATTATAATGGCACTAATCCTTTGTGTCCTAATCACCTTTCAGCACACTAAAAATAAGGTTATTATCTGCAAAGTCAGCAACACAGTGTGAATCATAGTGAATGCACTGAAGATTGGCCTCTTGAGGAAACTTGACTCAACATCAGCCAGCCTACTTCTTTATTTCTCTCATTTTTCCATGGCTGTAATAAAATTGCTAAATAATTGTGGTTTTTACTTGCTGCACTTGCCTCCTCTCACACCAAGAAGGCTTTTATGATATCACACAGTTCAATGTGCCAGAATATACTGTCAAGACTGACATATAACTGAAGACATATGCAGCTGAAAAGCACTATTAAAGAGGGAGACATAGGTGAATGCCCTTATTCTTATCACCTCCACAGTGTCCAGATGACAACACAAAGGACCCCTACTGCCTGTGCTGTCACTTCTATCCATGATGGTACAGTAATATCATGCTTTACTGAATTTTGAAATATCATCTCAGCACAATCATCTTACCTATTATCACATTTCACTGAAGCAAAGCACAGAATTTAGGATATAAATAATTTTTACTATCATCTTGGCAAAATCAAATACCACAGGCCTTTGGGAGAGATTTAGAAGCTTGTATCACATCTATAAAGCCTTCTTCTGAGTTGCTCTGCTTCATTGTCTACCCATGAAACGTCAGCTCTCACTTGGCCAGCAAAATGGAAAAACTTTCTAGACAATGTAGCATTATAAATCTTTAACATCATCATGGAGGAGGAGTCACTGACTGCATTTTAAAAACAAAAGCTTCAGAAATTGGTTACATTAGTTAGTACTCTGAAACTCTTTTGCCACGTGTATTTTTGCACAGGCCAAGTTGGCCAGTCATTGATCATGATGCTAGCTTTGAACATTCATGCACTAAATCATTGGTATTACTTCTTGTTAGTGATTTTGATTCTTGAGTTTGTTTAAACCTGCTTCCTGCTTTCTAATTAGTTTATTGATTTTAGTACTTAGCCTACATGGCTCTAGTTGTCTTATTATGCAGCTCAGTAATAAGCCAATTGTGACTGCATTCACCACTTCTTTTTCCAATAGCCCAGTAGGGGCATTGGTGGATATTCTGTCTTCCTTATCCAAGAAGATTCATCCTTTTGCAATTAATGGTAAGTGCCTACTTTTTAGCAGACACTATACTAAGTACTTTAACTTGGTAATGGTAATTAATTTTCATATTACTAAAAGATATAATATCCATTTCTAGAGTTTCATGTTCGTTACACATTTAAGAGGTAGTTTTTAGAAATTCAGTTTAAAGATGAGAAACTGAAAGTTCAGTGCAGTTCACATATCTGCCTCCATCACACAGATAGTAAGTTACTGAACTACATTCTGAAAGCATATGTTTATAATGCCAGAGCCTTGTTTTCCCTGAGAATTAACAAGAAATTCTCTAAGCCACATCCTCCTGACTGCCCTAACAAATTCAATTACAGCTCCTATAGCCACTTTAATAACTGATATTCATATACCCACTGGTTGAAATTCTTATTCTAGTCTACAGAGAAAGCAAAGAAAAATCACTGCTTTCTAGAAATTTGAAATTTCATTTATATTTGTAATAAATTGAAGAAAATTATTTGACTCATTTAAAAACTCATTCCATCAGCATGTATTATTGAGTAGGCTCTTGTTTGCAGATTCAAGACTAACAAAAAGCCCTCACTTATCCATAACTCTTAATTCAAAGCTGTTGAGTCTTTTTGAATAATTGTGAAATAGAAAATGCTCAATGTAAAATAACGTGAAAGGGGACAATGTTGAGATTGTAACAAAAAAGTAAGGAAACAAATTTTATGTATATGGGGGGTGGAAGGGTGGGTAGGGCTATGGGAAAAAATGAGAATTAAGTTGTGTCTTATACTGGTACAAATCCCCATTATGGAGTGCAATCATGATGGGTATATTTAATGTACCAATAAAGATAAAAAAATAATAATGTTTAAAGCAACTGTAAAATGCGAAGAGACAAAGACTCTTCTGATAGTTGTTATCTACCATCATCCTGGGAAAAATCAAACTTAAAATAAAAATTCAATTTATCCCGACAACAGTTAGCCATTTTCACTTGAGAACTTCCCTAATGCTATTAACCTCAGGAAACATCCCTTCCAACATTTCATTCCAAGTAGAATTTATTGGAAGTTATCCCTGTCTTCTTTGATTTTAGCTATTAGTTTAGCAATAACTATCAAATACCATATTTCCCTTAGTTATTCATGGCAATTCTATCATCTATGATCCTTTTATTAAATTGACTTGTTTTCAGCCTGTAATGTCTTAACAAGGCAATGGAACAACATAGATTCATTTAAATAACACTTCTGCTTCCATGAATTTTCTCCTCTATATAATGTAAAGGCATTCCCAGCCCCACTTAATTGTTCAGTATATAAAATGATTTGTGTTGATGATTATTGCCATAATTTGTATTAGTGTCCCTTCTAAATTCCATATATTAATGGCCTGGTTATTAGCATATGGTACTACTGGGAGATGGTGAAGTCTTTAGACTATGGAGCCCAGTGGGAGAAAATTAGGTAATTGGAGACATTGGGATTTAGGCCCCTTCCTTTGTCTCTTTCTTTTCTACCTGATACCACAAGGTAAACAATATCCTCTGCCTCACACACCTGCCACGATGTCCTTGCCCTGCTGTAGGCCCAAAATAAATAGAGACTAAAACCTCTGAAATTATGGCCCAAAGTAAACTTTTCTTCTTTTTAAATTGATGATTTTCATTATTTTGTCAAAGTGACAGAACTGACTGATACACTGATAATCTCATGTATGATTTTAGAAGCTTTGAAAGTAATAAGAATCAGTGAGTGTTCACTATGTACAAAGGATGAGACTGGTCAATTATATGCATACTCCTCAAAATACCCCGATGAGGAAGGCACTACTAATATTCCCATTTCACATATGCAAATAGGTAAATCCATAGACCTTTAATGACTTATCCAAGATCACAAATTAATTGGTCACTGAGCCAGGATGCATACCCATGTTCCTCTGACAAAAGAAGTCATGCTTTCATCAGTATACCATACATTCTTTCCAGAATGCTGTCCCAGGCTGAATAGTTTTCTACCTGTTAGTGAGACTTCATGTATTTACTCATCAAGACTATTAATTAATACCTTTTCAAAACTTTCTGAAGCTCTACTCGGTCTTTAGTGGAGGACAATTATTACTAAGTACCCAAACATGGAAGGTGGACACAAAATAAACAAGTTAAAATTTCCTCTTCAATTACTAATTTTTTTTTTTTTTTGAGACAGAGTCTTGCTTTGTAGTTCTGGCTGGCCCTGAGCTCACTATGCAGCCCAGGCAAGCCTGGAACTCACAGAAATTCTCTTGCCTCTGCTTCCCGGGTGTTAGAATTATAGACATGAGCCACCACGCCCAGCACTGTTGTATGTGGTGCTGATTGCTGGTGGGTGTGAGTCACCATGCTCGGCACTGTCGTATGTAGTTCTGATTGCTGGTGAGCGTGAGTCACCATGCCCAGCATTGTTGTATGTGGTTTCCAGGGATCGAACCTGGGTCCTTGTATTTGCAAGGCAAGTGCTGGAACCACTGAGCTAAGTCCCCAGCCCACTAATGGTTTTTTTAAAGGTGATATTTAGTACCATTTGCCTTTTCAGTTTTTTGAAAAATGAATAAAGACCCTTCTCTGAAGGCTGCAATTCTCTTTCTGAGTTATAATAATTCACGGCACAAAATCCATTACACTAAAAATGTAATTAGAATATATTTTAATGAAAAGATATCCTTTAAACAACAGTAATATTCCTTGTTATTCCTTCTCAGTCCCCTCACGAGCTGTTCCTATAGTCTCCTCTGGCAAACGTGCCTACTCATAATTACTATTATAATAGCATTTATTACACAGTGACCATTAGCTATATATCAGCCATCATGTTTTTAAATTTATATGCATTTTCTCTTTTTAACATTAATTTTATTGGTACATTTTACACATATATTGTGATCACATTTGACATTGAGAATTTGTACCTGTACATGGAATATCTTGATTCTCTTTTTATCTCATTTTCCTGATATGCAGTTTGTCTCTAATTGTCACAGCAATCCTCTTAGATATTTGTTATCATTATCTTTATTATGCATTTGAAGAAATCGAGGTTTAGCATAGTTAAAGAGATTGTTTGTTGTCACAAAGCTAGTAAGCAGCAGAAGCAGAACTCAAATCTATTTTTATACATGTACCACTGGAGGCCATACTCCTACATGCTACACTATTGTCCATTTATAACAAGAAGCGTCAACAAACTGTCATCTGTGGGGCAAATCTACCTTTCTGCTTGTTTGTATAAATCAAGTTTCTATAACTCAAAACGTGTTTCTATAAAACAAATTTTGTGATATAACTATTCATATTTGTGCACATATTACCTATGGTTGTGTGACATGCTGTGAGATGTATGGTCTACAAGGCCAAAATGTTTAATATCTGCTTTTTTACAAAAGAAGTTCCTTAAAGAATAACATATAGTATTAAATCTGACCAGTTACTGGGCCCTCTCACTGCTGAGACTTTCCTTTTAAATGTCTCATTTCTTTTTCTTTTTTATTACACCTTTGTAGGGCCGGGGATTTAGCTCAGTGGTTCCAGTGCCTGTCTTGTAAGCACAAGGACCAGGGTTTGATCCCTGGTAACCACATGACTGGGTGTGGAGACTCATCCCAGCAGCAATGAGTACCACATATCACAGTGCTGGGCGTGGTGGCTCACGCCTGTAATCCCAGCACTCGGGAGGCAGAGGCAGGAGGATTGTGATGTGAGTTTGAGGCTGAGCTCAGGGCCAGCCTGAACCACAAAGCGAGACCCTGTCTCAAAAAATCTAAAAATTGTGAAATAGAAAATGCTCAATGTAAAATAGGGTGTAGGGGGAAAAATGATGAGATTGTAACAAAAAAGTAAGGAACCAAATTTTATGTATATGAGGGGGCGCTAGGGTGGGTAGGGCTATGGGAGAAAATGAGAATTAATTTGTATCTTATACTGGTACAAATCCCCATTATGGAGTGCAATCATGATGCGTGTATGTAATGTACCAATAAAGATTAAAAAATTTAAAAAATAACGACAACAAACAACAAAAACACCTTTGTAGTGCATAGTGTTTCCATTCCTTTGGTAGAGGTGGTACATGCACACAGCACATACCAGTTCCTTTTATCATCCCCTTTTGCTTCCTTCTCTTGCTCCATTTATTCTTTTTCTTTGTTATCTGCACCTAAATTAGTCTTACATATATTATGGAATTTTGGAGTTAAATATCATAGCTATAAAGGCTTACCTGGGAGTTTGGGAAGCCTAGATAAATTAATTTCTCTAGTGCTTTTTTATCAGCATGCACATTTTCTACATCAAAAGAAAAGTATATTGGGCAAGGTATGGTTGTGGGAGATGGGGTATGGTTGGTGTTTGCCTCCCCAGAAAATGTTCTATTACTGACACTGTTTTCTGAGATATTTTTATGCAGAGATCTTCTTTACTTTGTTTCACCTTCTTCCACTCCCAGCTCTGAGACCCAGGCCTAAGTCACCTATCATCCCCCCTTGCCTAACTGTGACTTTCCCAGGAAATAGGCTTGCCCCTGAAATTTATCCAAGTACAGTAAATTTTAAGAATTTTCTTGGAAATGTTGAAAAACTACTCCCATTTTCCTAATAAAATAGAATACAGAAGGGCTGTGGCTCTAATTACCATTGACAGAAATCTTTTCATTAAGAGAAGAGAACTTATTTGATTAAGATTGAAGTCATCCCAAGGAAGCAAAACTGAGAAGTACGAGTGAAGAAAACAAATCTCGGTGATGTTTTTATGAATCACTGATCCAGTTATGCCTGAAGGTACTGAGCCATATGAGCTGATAAAAGTCCTTTTAGGAAGGCACATTAAACAGGGTTTTCTCTTTTTTGGAACTCAAAGATCCCTGATCCAATGATGTTCCCTACTAAAACTACACTATTTTTAGCCCAATCGCTTATATCAACTTGGAGAAAGAAAGTAGAAAAAGTTGTTAGTTGCCTAGTAACAGCATCAAGATTCCCACATCGTAGTGATGGTATCGGACAAAGAACATGAATCTCATGCATTCTATTCCACTTTTAACTTGCTAATACAGGACTTCCAGCTCCTCTGCCACTAGAAGCTTTCTTTTTTCAATTGTTCAGCTCACTGAATAGATATAAACTGACCCTGTTTGAACCAATCACTTTCCAGATGAATTACAAGATTCTGTCCAAAAATCCTACAATTACATAATAAACAAGTGTGAGATGGCTGCTTAGAGTTTGGTGGGCAAGTTTCTGTCCAGGATCATTTCTACCATCAACACCTGAGTCTTTCCTAAAGACATGGTGAAACAGTAAAGGCTGAAGCTGGGGGAGGCTCAGAGAGAGCCTGCCTAGATTTAAATGCTACACTTGCCTCTTACATCCTGCATGATATACTGCAGTTTCCCTAATGTCTCTGTGCCTCTGTTTCTTATATAGAACCGTTTTGAGGCACAAATAAGTGAATATTCATACACAATCTGGAAATAGTGACTGGCATACAGTAAGTGCTACAGAAGTATTTATTAAATTAAAAAGAAAGTGAAGGACAGAAAAGATACTAAAAGCAATTTAAATGCATATGCAGAGAGTCTGTCAAAATAGTTATGGCCCCATACCATGCGGCATGTGACAACACAATAGCAGAGATTATTTTTGGTGAAATTTTCAATCCAGTTGACTCATTTTATCCACTAGGGTGACTGTAGAAATGATCTTGCTTGGAGACTACCAAAAGACAGCAGTCTATGTGATTAAATGTATGGTTTCTCCTTTTCCCAGAAAGGCGTGCATTTCAGTTTCTCCCTATTTAACTCCAAAGACATAGATATCAATTTCATTTTAGCACCTAAGAATGGTGAGGTTGAAGATTCCCACACGTCTTCTTAAATTACCCATGTTTCCTCAACTTCCTCAGGGTCAATACAATCCCAATTCAAGTGATCATTTAATGCATATCTAGCCCTGTGCCTGATACCATGCCCCAAATGTATGTGGGATTCAAAGAAAGCAAGGTTTTATGACCTAAAAATTCTCACTATATAATTGAGAAGACAATAAAGAATCAAAGCAAACAATTCAAAGATTATCTGATTTCTTCTAAATTATGGTCATAGGGATTCCATGTTAGGCCTGCTCAGTCCTCAAGGCCCTGGCTCTCCTTTTGTTTATTTATTTCTTCCTCTTCCTTTTCCTCTTTCCATTCTCTTTCCTCTTTACTCAAATTATCTTTACTATCTCTATTTTCTTCTTTTGTTTAGAGCATGCTTATAACTGCTTACTATACATTTATGTGACGGCTACTTTAAACTTTTTTCCCAAATTGATTCTAGCTTCTCTATCATTGTGAAATGGTCATAAATTGATCTTTCTTTTCTTGTTTAGTTTGATATTTTTCAAGTTCATGGCATAATGAGTGATTTCTTAATTATTTCCTGAACATTTTGAATAGTATATTAAGCAGCTTCAGGACTACTTAAACCTTCTGCTTTAGCAGTCCTCTTTTGGTGCTGCAACAGTTGGGGAACTTTCTCACTACTTCCAGATGGGATAAAAGTCCAAGTTTCTGCTTAACCCTTTACCTTGTTGTATTGCAGGGTGACTTGCTTACTGCTAGGCATAGATAGAATTTTAGGCTTCCAATAGATTCCGCTTGGCTGGGAGGAAGAAGGTTGACTTGTCTTTTGTTTTTTAGGTTTTTTGAGACAGGGTCTCGCTTTTGTGGTTCAGGCTGGCCCTGAGCTCAGCCTCAAACTCACATCACAATCCTCCTGCCTCTGCCTCCTGAGTGCTGGGATTACAGGCATGAGCCACCACGCCCGGCACTATGATATGTGGTATTGGTTGCGGCTGGGTGTGGGGTCTCGACACCCAGTATTGTTATGTGGTTACCGGGGAATCGAACCCAGGCCCTTGCACTTGCAAGACAGGCGCCGGAACCACTGAGCTAACTCCCCGGCCTGACTTGTCTTTCTTGATGGCCTTCACTGATACCAAAGGGAAATTCATGACTCTCAGGCAGTGGGTAAATTTCTGATTTGTCACTTGGTCTGCTCTGACAGGATTCCAGCAGGAAGGGCAAGGATTGTTTTTCTACCAATGGGTCAGAGAGGAAGTACAGGTTCCCCCTTCATGAGTTCTCCTGAGCCCACAGGGACTCACCCCCTCATCCAGCAGTTTGTGACACAACCTCAGCAAGTGAGAAGCTGAACATCTGGTAGGGGTAGAGGAACAGGCTGATCATTCTGCCTTTTCTAGCATGAGTGTATGGGACCATAGTTTTTGTTTGCAGTATTTGGTGGAAGCAAAGCAATAATTGTCTAAAAGTTTTCTTCCTTGCTGGGCTGTGCTTTTACTTGTTCCTTAGCTATATAGAGCAAGAATTTTTTTTAGGCCTTGTAAACATTTTGTGTGTACTTGTGTTTCTCGGTTGTTGTTCCTGGTTAGCATTTTCTCTGAAACAAGTCTGGTCTATGTGCGGCAAAAGAAAACCTAGGGAATTCACTGCCACATATTTCCTCATATACTAAGACCTCTATTTATCTGTTTTTGTTCTACTTGTCAGGATTTTCTTTTTCTTTTCTTTTTAAACATATAATGCACAAGATTGTTAGCTGATCATATTGAGAGGAAGTGGAAAACATATATCATGTCTGTTGCTCTCCAGGACTGAAATCCCTTCATAATATTTTTTTCTGTACTATTTAATGTCATTTTTTTTGACATGAGAATAAATGTCAAGTGACTTCACAAGTGCTTTGGGAGGTGAGGTTCCCTCCTACCAGCCATCAGTATGTCACTCTATGCCCTATCCAAGGACAGAAAAGTAAATATCCTCTTCCCACAGGCCTATCACACCAACCCACAGTGAATGGCAAATGGACCAAGGGACTATAAACTTCTATAATGGTTGGTACTCAAGTCAAGGAGTTGAGATATTAACTCTAACAAAGTCATTTGCCAAATCTGCCACAGAACTGCCACATGAGGATAGCATCCCCTTCTCTAAGACACTACAGGGAACAAACACTTCTCTTTAATTGGCCCTTTGCCTGTGTCAGGCCCCCTCTGGAAATGAAGGGAGGCAGCAGTCAAGGTGGAGAGGGAAAGACCATATAGGCTCAGACCTTGGAACACAAGAAACTTCCCAGAAAGGTGGAGAGGTGACAGGAAATGGAAACACATTCACAAAAAACAAAGCTATAAGCTCCCACTGTATCCTTCACTGCCTAGTCAGACTTCTGTTAGAAAATAGGAGCTCAAAAAAGAAAATTAATACTTTGAACATAGCAATTGCAGGTTCTTAAACACAATTCTGTACATGGGACCTGTTTGAGTATGGTGTTCTGTGAGAATGCACCCGTTTTGGGCTACTCAGTAAATATTGTTCCTCAAGGAAACTTCCAGCTACAGTCTTTATTCACCTTCCTCCAGTGTCTTCCCTTTACTTCTATTAATAAGGGCATTTTTATTCACAGTTCTTTTTCTTCCACAATGTTATGAAACTGAGCAGTAACTCCAGAAATTGTCAACCCATGTCAAGATTTTTCTTGGTTCTCCCAAAGTTCCTATTAGTTTTATTTGATTACTATCTCCTTAAAATCACTGATACTCATTAAAGCACCTCACTACATTTTGCAACAAGGGAAACTAAGATAGGGAAGAAACTTCCCTCTTGGAATGCTTTACCACCCAAATTCTACTCTAACTATGTCATCCTTTTATTTTGAAACCAGTAACTTCTCTGTAATGCAAATTCTCCATACAAGCAGACTTAAATTAAGCTTTGTTATTTACTTAACTTTGGGTGATTGTAATATGTATTCCATAATTTTTTTAGAGAGTTTAGATCTCATCCAAAGAGATACATGGAAACTTTTGGAGATGAGGAATGAGTGCACTACCATAATTTGGATCATTTCAACAGGTATATGCATATGTTCCAACTCATCATGTTATCATATTAAATAAGTTTGTTTCATATGATAATTATACCTCAGTAAATCTCTTTTTACATATGTGAACCTCACCTCAATAAAACTTTGAGGTAATAACCATTTAAAAAGTATTCACCCTATGTGCCGCTAGCATAGTGGCTAGACAAAAGGTACAGAAAGTGGAGGTAGGGGCTGGAGAAAGTGAATGCCTTACTCCTTGGGTTGGGGTATTTGTCTTGAATACACAGAATCCTACCTTTAATCATGACCTGATATGTTTGGCTGATTGCTTTTGACCTGACAACATTTTTCATGTTGCTCACATCCATCTTTCACTGCCGGAGGTTTCTATCCCATTTATCCTCCTGAGGACAACACTAAATAAATCAGTGAAAGTGACCAAGTCCAGACATGCTGGAAGCCTCTGAACGGTGGCATTTTATTAATATAAACAATTACTTTTCCAAATCTCACTACCTTATTCACAGGCTCACATAGCAATCCTTTAGCTCAATTCAGCGGTGAATCAGGAAATATGATTGCCAGTTTTAGAATGCCTTTTTTATTTTCCTTTCCTGTGAAAGAGTGAAAATCTGGTCTTTGACATGTCCTCTTGATTTGAATTTCAGCCCTGTCACAGCAGCTTGGACTTGTACAGACAAGCGTTTTAGAAATAGCATCCCAGTGACTATTTCTTTATCCTGGAAAAATAAATGCACTAAGTTTTTGTCATAGGTGGAGATTTTAATAGAGTCATGGAAAATGAACAGAAATTTAAATAGTCCTGGGGCTGCTAAACATGCCATACATATCACTGCCTATTTTTTGGTATACAGCCTTGACTAATACTCAGATACTCTGGGCTGCAGATAAGAGAGAGGGAGGTGAGGCATGGAGTTTGACATTTGCATTCTTGTCATGAGCTCCATTTGGAGTGAATATTAAATACAATTCAAGCAGCTAATGTGCACTGAGAGTCGACTGTGTACCAGGCATGGTGAGGATGCAGAAATAGCAAAGGTACAGCCCCTGCCTTCCAGGGGCTTATGACATGGCTAGGGAAGATAAGTCATCTGATAACTATGGCAGCTATAATGATGGTAATAGCTTCTTTTACAAGAGCACTGTCTACCTAGTAGTGTGGTTGCTGTTTTGTAGGCATCATTTCATTTACTGTCTCTAACAACTTTATGAAGTCAGTACTCTGAAATAGAAGTTCAGAACTTCTGCCTTACACAAGGCTATTTTTTAATCAAAATTTTGTTATTAGTACTTGTTTGCAGTGCACGATGATTACATTTCTGTGTGGGAGTTTATACATGTACATAACATATCTTAATTAGTTTTTGTCTCCTTCATTGCCCATCCAAACTGCTCCCTCCAACTCTAGTTGCCCATATTTGCAAAAGCTCCATTTCTGTTTTTCTTCTATCATTCATTTTTCATCCCTTTGCCTTGTCTTCCTCCCCTTCCCTCTATCTGTTTCTTTCCTTTCTGAAAAAGACTTTCCTACTTCCTAATATCTATTTTTCAGTTGTTCTTTATGTTTATTTTGAGTTTGTCATGTAAGAGAAGCCATGCAGTATTTAAACTTGTATGTCTGATTTATTTCACTTCATGTCTGGGTCTCCAGATGCACTGATTTACCTAAAAATGCCACAGATTTATCATTTTTATGGCAGAGCAGTACTTCGTTGAGCAAAAATATCAAATTTTCTTTTTTATATCTAAAAGTCTTTAATTTCAAATAAAAGAATATTTCCAGTATAAGAGGGATTTGGACCTTTTTCACTGATACATCATTGATACATGGAACACAGCTTGACATACAAAAGGTCCTGAGTGAAAATGTACAAGTTTTTAAAAAATATGTTCAGTATTTAAACCTTAAGATTATTTCATGCAGTCAAGTATGATATCATGATTGTCTATTGACAATAAATACAACCAAATGGAGGCAGAATCAACTATTATTCACATTGCCCTTGAATCATTTACTTCAGTAGATTTGTCATAGAGACAGAATTAGATTACATTTTAAATAACTTTAGATTTACATTTAATACATTGATGTAATCAAATATTAATTTCTCAAATATTAATATTATCTTAATCTATTCACAGAAATTCAACTATAACCAAAATATTATAAGATGTAGATTTATTTTTTTAAAGCAGTAGTCACTTGAAAGTGTATTATTTTAAAGTACAATGTAACCCTTTATTTTCCTTAGTATGATTTTAGAACAATATCAAAGGGAGAAAAATAGGTAATATATAATCTTCCTTTCTGGGTTCTTCTAAATTGAATAGCTATGTTTTCACAATTGACCTAGATTTAGACTTTCATGTTCCTCCTATGCTTTGATTAACTGAGCAGTCGGATTCCATTTAAACTGATTATATTAACTATGATGTTGGTTTTGATAGAAGAAACTACTAAGAAAAAAAAAGCAAATATTGACTTTTAACAAATTAGGAATTTTCCTAACTGCTACTTTAATTTTTCCTTCTAAGTGCTTTATTTTGATAAAACCTAATATAGTATTTTGAAAGATCTATAAACTTAAAACCATCAGTTCAGAAAAATAAACTTCCTGAGTACTAGATTATTTTATAAATAATAAAAATATCTAAAAGTTAAAAACTTTCAGTAGAAATGTGTACGGTGCTTCATTATTTATTAGGGAAGTGTCAATGCCAAGTTTCTTCTCAATAACCAGAAATAACTAAGGTAACATGTTTTGTCAATTTGTCATTAACATATCACAAATTTGAAAGCATGAATCATCTATTATACAATGAATCATGCACTAATGAAACAGATATCAGAATTAGTGAGGCAATGACACAGTAGAAATAGCAATAACCTCATATGGAAATTTGAGGCAAACGCTCATCAATGAATTGTGCTATCTTTGTTTCATTTAGCAAAGCAGGTCATTGAACATGATAGGGATATTCAAAATGAGTGTGTTTGTGTGGGCATTTCCAGGGGGTGATTGCCATATGTGTTGACAATTTCAAGAAGAAAGACTTGACTGAATGTAGTGGCAGGGTCTAGTATGTTGGGGTCCAAGATGGAACAAAAGTGATAAAAGGGGGAAAGTCATGAGTGCGCATATTCTATGGTTTATAGTTAAAATGTCTTCTAAAGCCTCATGGGCTCATAGATGGGGCTTTTGTATTGCAGCGTTTATAGTTGATTTGCTGTTAGAAGAGATTCAGGTGGAAGAGGTGGGTCACCGGTGGATGGCCCTGGATCTCCCTCCTTTCTTCTTTGATCTCTCTGCTCCCTGCCTGCCATCCCATGAGCTGTTTCTCCTCTGCTAGGCCACCCAGCCTTGGAACCAACTGACTATGGACTGAAACTTCTACAGACCGTGAGCCAAAATAAATATATCCTCCTTCCAGTTGCAGGGGTCAGGTATTGTGACTCAGTGATGAGGAAGTAGCTGAGACACTATGAAAGACTGATTGATATCTATATCTCTATCTACATCTATTTCTATATCTATCTATATCTATATCTATCTATCTATCTATCTATGTATCTATCTATCATCTATCTATCTAACTATTTTTTGGCTTGAGGGGATGTGATTTTTGCTGCTATCGTTGCTCAAGGACATCAAACTACACAGTCTTCAGCCTCTGAACATGGATACGTACCAGTGACCTCCAGGAAATTTCCAGACCTGAGCCTCAGACTAGGGCTCTATTGTTTGTCCCTCTTGTTCTGAGATTTCCAGCTTTTTGGAATGAGCCCTTGCTGGTTTACCTTTCTCTCTGTCCTGCAGAATGTCATTATGAGACTATGCAACCTCTGATGGAGCTTTCTTGTGAGAGTTATCTTGGGCTCACAACATATGAAAAGCATGACTGCATTTTCTTTATCCATTCATCTGTTTATAGTCATATAGGCTCTTTCCAAAATTTAGCTACTATAAATTAGACTGACCTAAACAAGAGTATGTATGCATGGTTGTGATATGATGATTAGCTCCTTTGGGAAGATACCTAGGAGAGGAATAGTTGGTTCAAATAGAATTTTTATTTTTAAATATTTGCAGAATCTCTATACTGATATTCATTGTATTTGCACTAGTTTAAATTCCCATCAACAATGTAGATAGTTTGTTGCTTTTATTTTTCTTCAGCCTCACCAGCATTTACTATTATTTGATTCCTTGATATAGTTTTTCCTTCTGGAATAACATGATATTTAAGTGTTGATTTAATTGCATCTCTCTAATTACCCATGATTTTGAACATGTTTTTATGTACTTATTGACCATCTATACATCTTCTTCTAAGATGTATGTTCCTTCCAGGTCTCATTTTATGTTTAAAACTTTTATTTAGAGGGTTTTTAAGTTTTGGGGTTCTTCATATGTTTTAGATGTTAGTTCTCTGAGGGATAGTTAACATTTTTTCCATTCTGTAGGTTGTACCTTTACTGTGTCAGCTATTTTGACGTTTTGTAGAAATATTTAATTTGATATAATCTCATCATTCATTCTCATTATTATTTGTTGTGTCACTAGAGTTCTGTGCATGAAGTTCTTGGATATGACTATATCTTCATGAGTTTTACGTATTTTTAACTTCCAGCAGATTAAGTGTTTCTGTTTCAACATTTAAATGTTTGATCTATTTTGATTTTATTTAGTTACATGGTCAGACATGTTGGTCTAGATGCGTAGTGTGTTTGTGAATATTTAATTTTTAAAAGGCTGTTTTTCCTTTAGTATATATTTTTGGCTCCTATAGCAAATATCAAATACTTGAATGTGTCTAGAGTTGCTTCTATTCATTCTGTTCCATTGATCCTTATGTCTGGGTTTTTTGTCAATACCATGATTTTTTGTTGTTGTTGTTGTAGCTCTGTAATGTAACTGTAATATAACTTCAGCTCTATCCACTGCTTTGCTATTCTTATGCAGAATAGCTTTTGATGTCCTGGGTCTCTTATGGTTCCATATGAATTTTTGGACTCTTTTCTCTGTATCTGTAAGGAATGTTATTGCTATGTTGATTTGAATTGATTGAATATATTTATATATTGGAAGTAAAGTAGAGCCATTTTGACTCTGTGGGTTTTACCTATCAAGGAACATGGGATACCTTTCAATTTTTTGATGCCTTTTTCAATCTCCTTTATCTGAGTGATGTAATTTTCCCTACAGAAATCTTTCAATTTCTCAGATCAGTCCCTAAATTTAACTTCAGTTGATGCTACTGTGAATGACGTTGTTTTCCTAAATTCTTTCTCAGTGAGCTCATTATTAATGTACAGGAATGTTGTTAATTTTTGAGTGTTAATTTTATAGTCATCTATATTACTGAGTTTGGTTATAAATGCTTTAATGGAATTTGGGGGTCTTATGAGAAAAGTATCATGGCATCTAGAAATGATACTTCATATATTCTTTTCCTATATGTATCCTTTGTATTTCTTTCTCTTGCTTGTTTTAGATGTTTTCAGGACTATGTTGAATAGGAGTGTTGATAGTGGACATTCTTGTCATCTTTTCTTTATTTCTTTTTAGCTACAGTACTTGGGATTGAAATAATGACCTTGTGCTTGCAAGGGAGACAGCAGTGTCACTGTGCTAAATCCCTGGCCCATCATTTTTCTGATTTGAGAAGGAAAGCTTTCAGTTTTCCCTCTTTTAATATTGTGCTAGCAATTGGTTTTTCCTAAATGGCATCTGTCATTTTGAGATAAGGTCCTTCTATATATCTAGTCAGGATTTTAATCATAAATGGATAGACTTTGTGAAAGGATTTTTTCTCTATCGGTTGAGGTGGTCATGTGAATTTTTATTATTATTAAAAAAGGAAAATAAATAGTATATTATTTATTACTCACATGAATGTGAATGTATTTAACCATCCTTGCATTCCCATAATGAAATGTACTTGCTCATGATATACGATCTTTGTAAAAATTTGATGCGTTCTGTTTGCCGATAACTTGTTGATTTTTTTTGGCAATTATGTTCATTAGAAAGACTGGCTCATTCTGTCTCTTTTTTAAAATTGAAATCTTATCTGATTTGAGAATCAAGGTAATACTATCTGCCAGGACTGATTTTTGGAATAGTTCCATTCTTGTCAATTTAATCAAAGTTTGAGAAGCATTGGTGCACGATATTCTCTGAAGTTCTAGTAGAATTCAACAGTGAATCCGTCAGGTCCTTGGCCTTTGTTGGTTGGGGGATTTTTCTTTATTGCTTTAATTCCATTGACAGTCACTGTATCATTTAAGTTTATTAACTATTCTTTTTTGTTTTTTAAATTTATATACATCTAGAAATTTTTCCATTTCTTCTGATTTATCTAATTTATTGTCATACAAGTTTCTGATGTAATTGCTAATAATGTGATTGAAGTTGCATTCATTGTGATTTCAACTTTTTAATTTCTAATTTCATTGATATCTGCTTTTTCTTTCCTTTTGTAAAGACAATCTAAAGACTCATTTTTTGTTTATTCTTTCAAAAATTCAGCTTTTTGATTTATTAATTCTTTTTTTTTTTTTAGCTTCCATTTCATTCATTCTCAATTTTTTATAATTTCTTTCTCTGAACTAGGCCTGGATTTGAATTGTTACTCTACTTCCAGGACTTGGATGTACATAATAAGGTTATTTATTTGGGCTTGGTCTGTTTTTCTGATGTGGGGATTCATAGCTGTAAATTTCCCTTTTAGAACTGCTTTCATTGTATCCTATAAAGTCTAATGTGTAGAGCCAGAGAGCTAGCTCAGTAGTTCCCATGCCTACCTCAAAACTGCAAAGTCCTGAGTTTGATCTCCCCCCCAAAAATATTCTGATAGGTTGTATTGGCATTATTTATTTCTAAGCGTTGTGTTATTTCTTCCTTAATTGACCGTGGGGGCATTGATTGTTCATGTGTGTTGTTTAATTTCCATGAATTTGCATAATTTCTGTGGTTTCTTTGGCCATTGTTATCTATTTTCATTGCACTATAATTAAATGATATACATGATCAAATTTCTATTCTCTTGTATTTGCTTATGTATGCTTTATTCATTAGCATATGATTTGTTTTGTAGAAAATCCACTAAGAAGTCAGGAAAAATAAGTATTCTGTTGTTGGGTGGAAGGCTCTGAACATATCTATTAACTATTTTTTGAAAAGGTTGGTTTAGCTGTGATATTTCTTTGTTGATATTTGTTCAGATAATCTGCCTATTTGTGATGATACAGTAATAAAGGTTTGCATTATAAATGTGTTGATACTTATTTTATTTTTTATATCCTTTAGTTTTATGAAGTAGGGTGCACCATTTTTGGTGCATATAGGTTCATGATTCGTATCTCTTCTTACTGAATTGTTCCCTAAACCAATATGTAATAACTTTATTTTCCTCTTTTAATAAGTTTTGGTTTAAACAGGATCTCAGTTCATGCATGTGTTTGTATTCCATTGCATGAAATACTGATTACCATCTATGAATTTCTCTCTGAGTTAAGTGTGTTTCTTGTATATAATATAAACTTATTTCTTGGTATCTTGATCTGCTAATCTATGTATTTTTATTGGTGAATTGAGAAAAATTACATTCATGGTTAGAACATGTTGACTTATTCTTGTCATTGTATTATTGCACTTCTGATGATTCCCTTTATTTAATTGCTATTTAATTGTTCACCTTCCCAGATCCATTCATTCTATTGTATCTTTTAGCACTCCTAGCTTCACAGTATCCTAGAATAACATTGATAATTTTTTGAAAATAAATTTTGTTGGTACACTTTGTATGTATTATTATATTTAATATTGAGAGTTCATACCAGTACATGACAACACATCTACATTCCTATTTATTCCCATTCTCCTGCCCTCCCTACAACCATCCACATCCTATATCTTTAAGCTTTGTTTCCTTTTCTATCATCAATTTTTCTTTATTTTCTTTACTTATGCCTACATCCCCTATTCCATTTTCCTTTGAACATTTTATTCCTATTTTGCAATACCTATCAGACATTTTGGAACTCATTTACACCTTCAGTTTCTCCTACTAGAGAAATGATATGGCATTTACACATCTGTGTCCTATTTATGTCACGTATGAGTATATCCTCAAGATACATCAATTTGAGTATAAGTGGCTCATATTTATCATTCTTTATGGCTAATAGTCCGTTTAATTTATCTAGTGCACTGTGATGGGCATTTTGGCTGTATCAAAAATTTATCTATTACAAACTGGGGTGCTATAAACATGAGTGCACACTGTCACTGTGATATGATGTTTTAAATTCCTTTGTGTATATATCTAGCAGGAAAACAATAGGGTCGTGGGACCACTAGTCTTAGGTTTTTGAGGAATCTCTACACTGATCTCCATAGTGCTTGCATCAGTCTACATTCCCACCAACAGTGAAGAAGGATTCCTTTCTCCCTACAGGCCTAACAGTATTTGTTGTTGGTTGATTTCTTGACAGCATCCTTTCTTTTTGGAGTGAGATAGAATGTCAGTGTTGGCTTCATGTGCATCTCTCAAATGACCAGTGATGTTGAGCAGTTCTTCATATGCTTCTTATCTGCCTTTCCTTCCTCATCTGAAAAGTGTCTATTCATTTCAGATGCCCATTTTGAATTGAGTCTTTAAATTCGTAGGGGCTGATTTTTTAAGTTTTTTAGGTACTCTAGGTAGTATCTTTTTGCCTGAGAAACTGCTGGGAAATTTTTTTTTCCATAATGTAAGTTGTCTTTTAGCTCTGTTGGTGATTTCCTTTGCTGTGCAGAAGACTTTAATAAGATGAGATCCCAGCCATTGATTCTTTCTACCGGTTCCTGTGTGACTGAACTTTATTCAGAATTTATTTGTTCATAAACTCTTTCCCTATTTCATGATCTCTAAGAGTTTTAACTATCTGTTTTGCAGCACATTTAGTGTTTCAGTTTTAATATTTAGGTCTCTAATCCAATTGTATTTTAGTTTTCTGCATGGTGAAAGAGATAGATCTAGTTTTAGTCTTTGGCAGATTGAAAGCCAATTTTTCCAGCACCATTTGTTAAAAAGGCTATCTTTCCTCTATTGAGCATATTTGACCCCTTTGTCAGAGATGAGATGGCTTAGTATATATTGTTTCTGGGTCTTCTGCTCTGTTTCCTTGATCCTCAAGTCTGTTTCTTTGCCAGTACCATGCTGTTTTTCTTGCAGGGAATTTGTAGTATAGTTTCAAAATGGGGATTGTGTTACTTCCTGCATGCCCTTGTTGCCTAGAATTGCTTTTGCTATTTTAGGTCTCTTTTCATTCCAAATGAGTTTTCTGAATATTTTCTCCAGCTCTGAGAAATATGCTATTGGGATTTCAATCAAGATTGCATAGAATAAATATAGTAGTAGTGGGAGTATAACCATTTTGGGGAGATTGGTTCTACCTACCCAGGAACAAAGGATGTCTTTCCATTTCCTAGTATCTTCTTCAATCTCCCCTTTCAGAGTGCTGTAGTTATCAGAGTATGTATCTGTTACCTACTTTGTTAGATTGATTCCTAGATATTTTTGGAGCTCTTTTTTAAAAGGAATGGATTCTCCAATTTCTCTCTCAATGAATCTGTTGTTCTGTTATTCATGTATACAAAGTCTATTAATTTTTGAGTGTTGACCTTTTATCCAGGTACACTATTAAATCAGACAATTAACTCTAGTGGTCTTTTGGTTGAGTTTTTAGGATTTAAAAAGTATCGTTTCATCAGCAAATAATGATAGCTTAACTTCTTTCTTTCCTATTAGTCTTCCTTTTATTTCTTCCTCTTGCCTAATACCTGTGGCTAATGTTTTCAGCACCACATGGAACAGGAGTAGTGAAAGTGGACATCCTTGTCTTGTTCCTCATCTTAGTGTAGAAGGTTTCAGTTTTTGATCATTATGCTGGCTGTTGGTTTCTCATAAATACCTTTTATGAAATTGATATAAAGTCCATCTATTCCTATTTTCTTTAGAGTTTTGACAATGTACTGGTGTTGCATTTTGACAATGCTTTTTGGCATCTATAGAGATGACCATATTTTTGCCCTTGAGTCTGTTAATATAATGTATTATATTTACTGATTTACATATGTTAACCATCCTTGCATCCCTGAGATGAATTCAACACGGCCAGCAAGTATGATCTTCTTGATGATCCTCTGTATTCTGTTTGCCAGTATCTTATTGAGGATTTTTGCATGAAGTTCATTGCAAAGATTGGTCTATAGTTTTTTTTTTTTTTTTTTTTTTTTTTTGGTTAGGTCTTTCTCTGCTTTTGGAATCAATGTAATGGTTGTTTTTAGGAATAATTTAGGAATACTGCTTCCCTTTTAATTTCATTAGAGTTTGAGAAGTAGTGACATTAATGCTGCTCTATAAGTTTTGTAGAATTCATCAGTAAAGCCATTAGGACCAGAAATTTTCTTTGTCAGTAGCTGTTTAATTATATTTTCAATTAAACAGATCAGTATTGGAGTATTTCATATTTTTACATCTTCTTAGCTCAACTTTGGAAGTTCATATGTCTAGGAATCTATCCATTTCTTCTGTATTCTCCATATCATTTCAGTACAAGTTCTCAAAATAAGTTCTTTGTATGCTCTGATTTTCTGTTGCATTTGGGGTGATTTCCCCATTTTCATTCCTGATTGCACAGATTGAAGGATTTTCCTTCCTTTTCTCTTATAAGGTTGGGTAAGGGATAAGTAGAGCAAAAGAGCAACACACTTTTGTGTCCCCTTCTGTTTCTCTTAGGCAGGAGTTATCTTTTAATGAACTTTCGCTATTCTTAAAAAAAAAAACACCTAAAAATAAGAATTAGAATGAAAAAAGAGAGAGTAATAGATCTTAATTGTTTAATTAAAAAGGAGAAAAAGACAAAGGAGAGAAAACTCTAAATTTTTCAAAAAAAAGAACAAAAATCCAATAAATGGAAAATATTGTGTAAAAAAAGAAAAGAAAAAAATTCTTGTGTATTTCTAAATTAAAAATAGATTCCAACTGAGAAGACCACATATCCTTCTGAATGTGGTGGTACATGACATAACAAGGAAAGAAAAGGGCAATTGAGGAAATGGCAAGATATTAGTACTTCTCCTATGACTGCTATGACTACTACTACTCTATTACTGCTCTTATTCATATACTATCTGATTATCTTGGTAAGGTAAGTACCAAGGTACAAGAGTGATTTTCTTTTTTTAATTGAATTTATTGGTTCACTTTGGGAATACATTATGATCGTATTCCTCAATGAAAATTTGTACTTGTATGTGATATACCTTGATTTTTATTTGTTCCCATTTCCCTGCCCTCCCTACAACCTTTTCTTCCAAAATACGCATTCTTTGGAATCCAGGAAGTCACAATTCTCTCTGCCTCTCATTATACCTTATTGGGTGGAGTGGTGAGCCCTCTATTCAAGTGATCTTATTTCTGTAAAACCTAATACGTGGCAATAGTCCAAGCCATGATATATCTTTGTTCAAGTTCATATGTAGGGAAGTAATCAGACCATTGATCTTTTCTGGATATGCACAATAGGACAGGAATTTAAGTAGAGTGCTGGACTCAATGCCATCAATTTCATACCCATCCATCTCTGAAAGCTAAACCTATTCACTCTATCCTCTCAGCAAGAAACAAAGGCCACATGTCCACCCTCATCTGAGCTAATGTCTTAGACCATCCTGCTCATCTATGCCCAGCCCTCAACCTCTTACAATCCACTTTCCATATCTACCTATCATTGAGTTATTGTGACAATGCAACATTCCAATCTAGAGTGAAGCTGTAGTATTGGTGTTCCATGACTTAGTCACATATAATCAACCGCTTTCTAAAATGGTGCCTGTTTTTATCATCATTTTTTTCTTTCCTTCCTTTAGTTTCCTCTATCTCCCCCTTCAATTTTCTCTTTGAACATTTCTTTCCTATTTCACAATGCCTATCATACATTTTAGCCCTCATTTATGCCTTTAATTTCTCATACTAGAGAAACTAACTATACAGTGTTTACACATCTGTGTCCTATTTATTAGCTAAACTTATGCTTAACCTGGGGGAGGCAGTTAAGGAGGGCAGGGGAATGGGAAAAATATGAGAATCAACATACATAATGCACAGGTACAAATTCTCAATGATGACTGTGATCTTAATGTATACCTAAAATGTACCAATAAACTCAGTGAAGAGGAAAGTAGATAAAATGGTGTCTAACTATACTATCCCTAATAACATGGCAGATTCTGCATCATATTTCTTTCTCCATCACTATCCTACTATGGAAAAAAATCACCTTTGAGGTAAAAACACATACTTTTGTGTGTGTGTGTGTGTGTGGGGATAGCTAATGCCAGCTGTGGAATTTTCTTGGTGATTGCACTATTTCTCATCCATTGTATTTCCCTGAAGAAGCCAGCTCTTCCAGGCTTACCTCTTCTCCTTGACTAGTTGTTTGGTAGTCACCAACTGGCTCTATGCTTTTTAGAATTATTCACAATAATGAAGTTTCTCCAGGAATTATGTGGAATCCAAATAGGATCTTCTATCCTAAGTTTTAGCCTTTTCCAAATCAGGTCAATTGATTTGTTAGTCCCTCTACTACCTTGTGCAAAAGGGAAATAGAATGTATAACTGGCTCAAAGCTGGTGTTGTTGATGGCTAGGAGACTGTACCCATGGCTGTGGAGTTACTGGATGCAGTACATGAGAGTGCCTTTTTATGGGGCTGTGAGTCAACCTGCTGCAATGGCAGGGCTTTTATCATTGATCTCACATTAAAATCATTTGGAGAGCTTTAACGAATTATGGATTTTCATTTAGCTGATTTGGCAAAGAACTTGGATTAATACTCTTTAATAGCTCCTAGGTAATTTTAATGTACTGATAAGAACAAAAAACAGTGTTTTAAAGAAAAGCAGCTTGGTTTTAACATACACAAAACATGGGATGGAATGTAAATGTGAATAAATGCTATGTAAATGTAAAGAAAATTAAAAAGTGATTTCAACTGACAAGAGCATATATTTTCATGAATGTGGTGGTTATGACATAACAAGGAAAGAAAAAGGCAATTGAAGGAATGGTAGGAAATCACTACTACTGCTGCTGCTTCTACTACTACTACTCTCTGTTACAGCTCTTATTCATATACTACCTGATTATCTTGGTAAGACAAGTATCAAGGTACAGAATCCATGTAACAGCTCTGACATAGATGATGTTATTGGTGTTATTTTGTATAAGAGGGAACTAAGCTCAGAGATATTAAGAAATCTGCTTTTATTCCCAAAACTTGGTAAATAGGTGTGGGGACAAAGTGCTAGCTCACACACACATTGACAAAAGTGGAAAATAAATTATAGGAGCAATAAATACAAAATATAATATCGTTTAGTTCTTGTAAGAAAGAAGGAGGAGGAAGCGAATAAGACAACGCAGGAGAATATAAAGAGATTTAATTTGGCTAGAAATGGAGTTATTTTATTGAGTTGTAATTTCAGAGCTGCTATCATATATGGTTCATAAACACATAGACAAGATCATTTGTGAACCAATGATGATTGTCTACCTTGAACAAATAGATATAAATAATGAAGCTATTTGAAACTGATGTAAAAAGAAAGAGATTAGATGAGTGGAGACATGGAATAAGAGAAAATATTGGAGAATTAGAAAAACTTTAGAAGTAGTGAATTTGGAACAATCTCCTCGTATCCTTGGCCCTCATTAACTCCACTCCAAGTCTACTTATCCTAGGCAGTACACTACAGGGCTGGTAGTACAAAGGGCTCACCTGGGATTCAGGTTTTTGGAAGTCATTTGGACCTCTAGAAGTTTAAATTAACTCTAGGTAACTGAAAGCATGAAGCAAAATAGTGGAGGAGCAGTGGGTCTTTTGTGTTTAGCTGCTTGGCATGTAACTCCTCTTACCTGCTTTATGACCCAGTGAAGGTTCATGCGGGATAGCATGCAAGTATCCTCACTCCTTTTTTTTTCTATTGTGTTTGTTTGTTAGTAATTCAAGAGATGAAACTCGGGACCTGCTGCAAGATAGTCAAGAATTGATTTACCACTGAGATCATTTTTTTCAATTTTGAAATGTTCCTGTATTTTGTTTAGATCTTTAATCCATTTCAATTTTAATTTAGAGCATGCTGAGAAATATAGGTCTACTTTCACTCTTGAGCATAGGGAAATCCAGTATTCTGGCAACAGTTATTAAAGAGACTGTCTTTCTTCCAAGGTTGCTGAGTGTGCCTGGAGTTGGTTCTGCATCATTTCTTCTGTTCCACTGATTTCCAAGTCTAATTTTTTGCCAATATCATGCTGATTTTATCACAGTAGCTTTGTAGTATAACTTCAAATCAGGGATTGTTATGCCTCCTGCTTGGTCCTTGTTACCTAGAATTGCTATTGCTATTCTCAATTCTTCTATTTTCATATAAGTGTACAAATTTCATGAACCCAGCAGAGTGAAATTATTTAGGAAGGCAAGAAAATAAATGGAAAGGGAGGGCAAAGTATAAAAGAGCCACCAACAGGAAAATATCAATGTATGTCTGTTATAACTGTTAGTGTTCTCAGTGCACCAATTAAAAGAAATAGACTGGTTGAATGAATTAACAAGCAACATCCAACCATATGCTATATTTAATAAAAACACCTAATTCAGAAAGACATCCATAGGCTGAAAGTAAAAGGATGGAAAAAATTCTCCATGTGACAGGAAACTGCAAAGAAGGAGAAGGGGTTATCTTATTTGCAGACAAAGTAGATTTCAAATCAAAACTAATTGAGAAATAAAAAATGTCAATACATCCTCATACAGGGAACAGTCCAATAAGAGATGACATCTATATATATATACCTCACATGCTAGTGCACCAAACTATGTAAAACAAACATTAAGGGACATGAAAAGCCAAATAACAACTAATGCAATAGTAGTAGGGGTCCGCAATACCCCACTGTCACCAATAGACAGATCAACTGGACAAAAAAAATCAACAATGAAACACTAGAACTGAACCAAACTTTTCAAGAGATGGACTTAATAGACATCTACAGAGTGTTTCACCCAACAAAACAGAATATACATTCTTCTCAGCTGCTTATGATTCCAAATAGACGATATGCTAGTTCATAGAGCACATTTAGGTAAATGGAAAAAAAACTGAAGTTATCCTTTGTATACTATACGACCACAGTGCCTTGAAATTGAAGATCAATAGTAAAAGAAATTCTAAGAGCCTCACAAATACATTGAAATTGAAAAACATTCACCTGAACACCAATGGGTCAGAGAAGAAATTAGGCAGTTTCTACAATTAAAGGATAGTTCCAGTATAACATATGCAAGTTTAAGGAACACAGAAAAAGCAGTTCTATGAGGGAAATTCATAGTAGTGGATGGCCATTCTAAGAAAACAGAGTGATCTCAGATTTTAAAGTTTAAAAAAAAAAGAAAAAAAGCTTATGTATTTAGTGGGTGGG
This sequence comes from Petromus typicus, assembly GCA_004026965.1. Taxonomy (NCBI): domain Eukaryota; kingdom Metazoa; phylum Chordata; class Mammalia; order Rodentia; family Petromuridae; genus Petromus; species Petromus typicus. Next base: position 47,946 of record PVIR01003498.1, read on the forward strand.
GGGGTTATAGGATGGGTGGGAGATGGGAAAAATGAGAATCAAGTTGTGTCATATACTGGTACAAGCTCTCAATGTAGAATGTGATGATGATGTGTATATATAATGCACCCATAAATATTTGAGTTATGAGGGGCCAGGGAGTTAGCTCAGTGGTTCCGGCGCCTGTCTTGCAAGCGCAAGGACCCGGGTTTGATTCCCCGGTAACCACATAACAATACTGGGTGTGGAGACCCACACCCAGCAGCAACCAGTACCACCTACCACAGTGCTGGGCGTGGTGGCTCACGCCTGTAATCCCAGCACTCGGGAGGCAGAGGCAGGAGGATTGTGATGTGAGTTGGAGGCTGAGCTCAGGGCCAGCCTGAACCACAAAGCGAGACCCTGTCTCCAAAAACCTAAAAAAAAAAAAAAAATTGAGTTATGAAAAAACTAATGCTGAATCTCAAACTACTAGAAAAAGACAGCCCCAAATCTCATACTAGTGAGGAAATTATAAGGATTAGAGCAGAAATTAATGCAACAGAGACTAAGAGAACAATACAAAAAAATTAATGAAGAGGTGGTTCTCTGAAGGAATAAACAAAATCAACAAACCATTATCCAATTTTATTTTTGAAAAGGAAGAAAAAGGCTGAAATCCATGGAATTAAGAATGAAAATGTGGGCTGGGGATTTAGCTCAGTGGTTCTGCCGCCTGTCTCACCAAGTGCAAGGGCCCGGGTTTGATCCCCCGGTAACCACATACAATACTGGGTGTGGAGACTCGCACCCAACAGCAGTCAGTACCATATACCACAGTGCTGGGTGTGGTGGCTCACGCCTGTAATCCCAGCACTCGGGAGGCAGAGGCAGGAGGATTGCTGTGATGTGAGTTTGAGGCTGAGCTCACGGCCAGCCTGAACTACAAAGTGAGACCCTGTCTCAAAAAAGAAAGAAAAAAGAAAAGAAAAAAAGAAAATGGGTGAAATGATAACAGATCAATCAGAAAACCAGAGAAGAATCAACACCTACTTTGTGATCCTCTACTCCAATAAGACCTGAAACACAAAAGCATTGGACAAATCCCATCTCTACTACTAAAACTGAATAAAGATATTAAAAAATGCCAAACACTTAAATATCAGTCAGTGAAATTGAAAATGTAGTTAAAAACCTACTAATGAAGAAAAGTCTTGGTCTGATAGCTTTATTGCTGAATTCTACTAGAACTTAGGGAAGAGCTAATACTACTACTTCTCAAATTCTTTAATGAAATTGAAAAGGATATAAGACTTCTAAGTTCATTATTTTAAGCAAATATTACCTTGATTCCAAAGTCAAAGAATGACCCAGTCAAGAAAGGGAAGTACCAGCCAATTTCTCTAATGAATATAGATGAAAATCAGAGTATAAACAGAATATAGAGGACAATCCACAAGACGATATACCATGGCCAAGTTGAATTCATCCCAAGGATGCAAGGATGGCTCAACTCATGTGAATTAATAAGTGTAATATACTATATTAGCAAAGTCAAGGACAAAAGCTTATGATATTAATATATGTACAAAAATATTAGACAAAATTCAATACCAATTTATGACTAAAATCCCCTACAGAAAACGGGAATGTATAGCTTTTATTTCAACCTGGTAAAAGCTATATGTGAGAAACTAACTGCCAGAATTATATTTAATGGTGCAAAACTGTAACCTTTCATGCTAAGATCAGGAACAAAACAAGGATGTCTGCTATCACCTCTCCTTTTCAATATAATTCTGGAAACATTACTCACGGCAATTAGACAAGAGAAAGAAATAAAAGGAATAAACATAGATAAGGAAGAAACTAAACTGTCATTATTGGCTGATGACATGATACAGCCAAAGGATTGCTAGTCTTAATCACAGATTCAGTAGCATAGCCAGACACAAGGTCAACACTCAAAAATTAACAGCCCTCTTATTCACTGGGAGAAATTAGGAAAGCAATTCTTTAACAATCATATCAAATAAAAATGAAATACCTAGGAAACAATCTAACAAAAGAGGTGAAAGACCTCTACTCTGAAAACTACAACACTTTGAAAAAAGAGATTGAAGAGGATTTTAGAAAATCAAAAGACATCCTTGTTCCTGGGTAGGAAGAACGAACATTGTTAAAATAGCTATATTCCTAAAAACTACTATTTAGCTTCAATGCAATCTCATTTCAAATCTTAACAGCATATTTTACAGAGCTAGAGAAAATAATCTGAAAATTCATCTGGAACCAGAAGAGACATACAATGGCAACAACAATTCTAGGCAACAAAAACATGGCAGAAGATATCCCAATTCCCAATCTGAAACTATGCTAGAAAGCTGCTGGGATAAAAACAGCATGGTACTTCCAAAGAAGCAAACCTAAGCATCAGGGGATCAGTCTAGAAGATTCATAAACAACTCTTGATATACTAAGCCACCTCATCTTTGACATAGGAGTCAAATATGCTCAATGGAGAAAAGATAGCCTCTTTAATAGAGCTGGTAAAACTGGGTTTCAACCTGTCAAAGACTATAACTATTTCTGTCCCTTTGACCATGCATTAAACTAAAATGCAAGTGGATTAGAGACTTAAATATTAAAACAGAAACACTAAACCTGCTGGAAGATAGGATAGTTAGAATTCTTGGAGACCTTGGCATAAGGAGAGACTTTATAAACAAAACTTCAGCAACATAGGAAGTGGTGGAAAGAAGCAACAACTGGGGGTCTTATCTTTTTAAAATCTTCTCCACGGTAAGTGAAAAGACAACCTACAACTTGGGAAAAACTTTTACCAGCTGTTCCTTAAACAAAGGACTACATTCTAAAATATATAAAGATCATAAAAAATCGGACTGCCACAGATTTGAAGACACAATTCAAACATGGACATCTGAAATCAATAGGAATTTTTCAGAGAAAGCAGTAAATACACTGAACAGTTATGTGAAAAAAAATATTCAACATTACTGTTATTTGTGACATGTAGATGAAAACGATACTAAAATTTCATATCACGCCAGAAAGAATAGCTGGTATCAAGAAATCAAGCAAATGCTGGCAAGGCTGTAAGTAGAAAGAAACCTTCTTCCATTGTTGGTAGGAATGTAGACTGGTGCAATAACTGTGGAAATCAATGTGGAAATTCCTCAAAAACCAGAATTAGAGGTTCCGTTTAACCCTGCTGTTTCCCTACTAGGTATATTCATAAAGGAACTAAAAGCTTCATGACAAGGAGACATAGGTGGACCATTATTTATAGCAATACAATTTGTAATAGCTAAGTCTTGGAAACAGCCCAAATGCTTATTAGCTAGAGAATAGCAAAGAAGCTGTGGGGTTTTGTAAAAATTGATTTTATTGGCACATTATATATACACATCATGATCATACTAAACATTGACAGTTTGTACCAGTATAAGACACGACTTAATTCTCATTGTTCTCCATTCCTCTGATCACCCTCCAGTTCCCTGACCCTCTACATATATAAGCTTTGGTTTCTTTTTCTACCATCAAATTTTTTCTTTCCTTTTTTTTTTTTAATGGAGTACTACTCAACCATAAAGAACTATAAATTAGAGAGATTTATAGCTAAATGGATACACCTTAAGGCCATATTCATAAGTGAAATAGCATACAAATGTGTAAATACTGTATCATTTCGGGGCCGGGGATATAGCTCAGTGGTTCCGGCGCCTGTCTTCCAAGTGCAAGGGCCCGGGTTTGATCCCCGGTAACCACATAACAATACTGGGTGTGGAGACTCACCCCAGCAGCAACCGGTACCACATACCACAGTGCCGGGCGTGGTGGCTCACGCCTGTAATCCCAGCACTCGGGAGGCAGAGGCAGGAGGATGGCTGTGATGTGAGTTCGAGGCTGAGCTCAGGGCCAGCCTGAACTACAAGGCAAGACCCTGTCTCAAAAAACCTAAAAAAAAAAAAAAAAAAATACTGTATCATTTCTCCAGTATGAGAAATGGAATATGTAAATGAAGCACAGAATGTGTTATAAGTACTGTGACATAGGAAGAAATGTTCAAGAGACAATGGAATTGGGAGGTGAAGCAGAGGAAAGAAAAGAAGGTAAATAAAACATTTAATAGTAAAAAACAAAAAATGGAAACAAAAGTTAACTATATGGATGTAGGGTGTGTAGAAAGGGCAAGGGATTGGGAAAAATGAGAATCTAGATACACCATGTATAGGTGCAAATTGTGAATGATAGTTGTGATCTTAATATATACCTAAAATGTACCAATAAAATCAATAAAGGGGAAAAAGATTACATATTCCACTAAAAATGACAATTATGAAGCATTCAAAAATAATAAGTGGTGATATGAATGTGATGAAAAAGGAAAGCTTTTACATTGTTGGTGGGAACAAAAAATAGTATAATGATTATGGAAATATGTATGGAGGTTTCTCAAAGAACTAAAATTTGCAATTCTACAGGCTCAGTTACTTTCTTTGTAGGCATTTTCTTCAAAGAACAAAATACATCATACTATAGTCATATGTTCATACCATTGCTTATAGAAGCACAACTCATAATAGCTGAATCCTGGAAGCCATAAATTAATGTGGAAGGAAATGGTATCTATACACAATGGAATACTACTTGGCTACAAAGAAAGACAAATTTGAGGAAAATGGACACCTCAGGAAAAATATAATTTTGAGTAAAATTAATCATACACGCTTAAATACTGTGTAGTATATCACCTTTGAGTAAGATGAAGTAAAAGAAAGGGAATAAAAAGGTTAAATAATTAATGAGATAGATCTCCTGTAAATGGAATTGAGTCCAGAAGAACAAGGATGGAACAGATGTCAATGAGAAATTAAGTAGAATTAAGATACGTCATGTGAAAGGTCTAATAATTTAAATGAATGTAAACATTATGTGTCAAAGTCATGAAGTAAAATATAAATAATCTAAAATAAATAAAAGATATTAGAGGTAAAAGAAGGGAGTTAGATGAGAAAAGAAAGGGGACTAAGAAATAACATCTGTGTTATCTGCATGCACACAGTTTCCAAGAGGAATGTAAATATGATGTACTGCAAGCATGTATGAACAGAAGAATAAAAGAAAGCTTTCCCATGACACATCACAGATAAAAGTCCCAGAAGACCAACACAAAAAGACAATTTTAAAAGTGCTTACAGAAAAGTCCTTTAAAGGGAAAACATATTAGAATTAGAGAAGACTTTTCACCACAAACGTTAAATTCCAAGAAAGCTTAAATGGAAGTGTTTCAAGCCTTAACAATAAATGATTTCCATTTCAAGCTGACATAACCTCTAAGAATATCTTTTGTAGTTTATGGACAAAAGGGAGACTTTCATGATAATATTTACAAAAATTTGAGGCCACTAAAACACTATTCCAAAAAATTCTCAAGGATGCCTTAAAAAGACAAGATTAAGGTAATAATGACAAAATGTCTGATAGAATGCATGCACCATGGAGAGAGAGCACTCAAATAGAAGGAAAATATAGGTAACCAAAAGCAGGAAAATAAGGAAATTACAGGAATAATTCAATACCTATGAGTAATAACTCTAATTGTAAATAGTCTCAATTTCCAAGCAAATAAACAGAATGGCAGAATGAATCAAGCCTCAAAATCCAGCCGTATGCTGTATACAACATTTAACCCCTCCCAAAAAAACTTACAAACTAAAAATCAAAGGACAGAAAACTATATTACATACAAAAAGAAGCCTAAAAAGAAATAGATGTCAGTATCTTCTATTCAGAAACAGTATATTTCAGGGAAAAATTAGTCAAAAGAGTGATAAATATTATCAGTAAATATTGGCTTAGGGAATGATACAACAAGAAGAGGAAATACTTATTAACATATTATCACAAAACAATAACATACCCAACTGCTTAAAACAAGTGCTACTGGACATAAAATATTGAATGGAAATAAACAAAAGTGTAATGTAGTACCTCCATATACCACTACTACAAATAGATAGATAAACTAGACAAAAAATATTAGATTGAAGAAAAGCTTCAAACAAATAGACTTAGTAGATACCTACAAAGTACTTTCCTCAACTATAACAGAATACATGTTCTTTTCAACAGCACTTAGAATTATTTGGTCTATTTGGTGAGATCACATACTAGCCAAATAAATTAACATTGAGTCAATGTAAAAGAATCAAAAGTATGCATGTCTAATCACACAAGATCAAAATGAAGTTAGAAGACAGTGACAAAGAAAACACAAACATTATGCAAATACATGCAAACTAAACAACAAGTACTTAAGAAAACAACAGGTTACAAATGAAATCAAAGACCAGATACAATAGTCAAGAAGTAAATGAATACTACAATATATCATAACTTAAGAAACATAATGAAATTATTTCTAAGATGGAAGTTTATACCTATGAATATGCATATTGTAGAAACACAAAAATCCTAGAAAAGCAACAACAATTTAACCAAAAAGCTAGTATAAGGAAAGAAATTATAAAGATCAGATGAGAAATCAAAGAAAATAAGACCTAAAGCAATGCAAAGAATTAATAAATTAGTCTGTTTAAGAAATAAAATAGGGGAAAATGCTGAACCAATCTAATCAAAAGAAAATACACATAATAATGCAATCAAAAATAAAAAATGTGGAATCAGAATGGACACTGCTGAAACAAAAAATATCTTTAATAACTAGTTGGTGAACCTCTTGATTTTTTTGTTTGTTTTTGTATTGGAGATCAAACTCAGAACTTTACACTTGCCAGTCAAGCACATTGCCACTGAGCTTGATACTCAAGCTCATTGCCACTGAGGTCTTGATACATAGTTAAAGTCTACAAAATCTTCATGAAATTCTAACAGAAACACTCAAGCTTTTTAATGAAATTGAAAGGGAAAAAGTATTCTGAGAGTGATTTTTGCAAGCTGCCATTACCTTGATTCAAAAAACAGATAAGGACCTAACCATAAAAGAGAAATACAGCCCAATCTCTTTAAAACTCAATGAAGTACTTGTAAAGAGAATGCAGTGATTTTTCAAAAATATCATACCTTTTGATTAAATAGGATTCATCCTAAGAATGCAAAATGTTTCAATATATACAAATCAATAAATATAATACACATAAAAGCATGAACAATAATTTCATGACCATCTCAATAGACAGAAGTCTTTGACAAAATAACATCTTTGCATAATAAAAGTACAACAATAAATAGATATAAGACTTTACGCAATTCGGGAATATTTGCTCATGGTGTGAGACAGGAGGATCAGGTCTGTAGAGATGTGGCGATGGCTGGATATACCAGAGGCCTCTGCAGAGAAACGTACCCGAAGAGAGGAGCAGTGGATACAGTGGCTGTGGAATGATTCCAGCATGAATGTATACAGGAGAAGGTGATTGACTGTAGACCATTTTCAGGGCTCCCAGTGTCTGGGTCAGGTGCAGCCCTGGGAAATGCCCAGAATGGGGGTGCTGTAGTTAACCCAGCAAGTGACACCCATAGTGTTATGGGTTGAATGACTTATGTTTTAGACCCAACACTACAGATCAGGACAAACCTGAATTCCTGCAGGGTTGAACTGGCACCCCCACCCTATTCCTACTGCAGGCTTGTACAGACCTGGGCTCTGTCTGTTTTCTTTGTCTTCTAGTGACAGTAGAGACGTGCTTTGAAGCGGACTCTTCCACCAAACATTAGGTCCCAGAAAATAACCATGGGCTTGAACTCTCTCACTTTTATTGATTACATATTCTTGTTTTTCTCATGTGAACATTGTGGTTAGTTATGTTTAGTTTACTTCTTTTTGTTGTTGTTATTTGTTTCCCTCCTGTCTTTTTCACCAGTCTCCAAAACCTTAGATTTTTTCTGTCCTTCAATTTTGCTTCTCATCTCTTTCTATTCTATTTCTCTGTCTTCTCCTCATCTCTTTTAAAATCATCTCAGAAGGCAAAAATCACTCAATTGAGGGAATATTTACTGTATATGATTCTATGAAGATTTTTAATTGAATTCTTTATTGGTACAGTTTATATACACAATATTGAGAATTTGTACCGGAATATAACATGAGTTAATTCTCATTTTTCCCATTCCCCAACCCACCTTACAACCTCTGCAATGTACATATATATATATATATATATATATATATATATATATATATATATAGTTTCTTTTTTGACATCACAGTTTTTCTTTCTCCTCATCACTTGATTTTGTTCTAAAACTATATATCATGTATCTGTGGTGAAAGGCAGACGATTAATGTTTACCACAGTTGACATTTTCTAGTCTGTGCTCAATTCTATTATTACTGCTGGCTGTATTAGTTGAGCCAGGTTGACACAATTTTTTAATTGGCTGTTCAAGAATTAATAATTGACAGATCTGGGCCAAGGATTTAGCTCAGTGGTTCTGGTGTCTGCCTTGCAAGTGCAAAGTCCCGAGTTTGATCACTGATAACCACTTACCACAATGCTGGGCAAGGTGACTCATGCCCAGCCCATCAGCAATCAGTACCACACACCATAATGTCAGGTGTGGTGGCTCATGCCTGTAATCCCAGCACTTGGGAGGCAGAGGCAGGAGAATTGCTGTGAGTTTGAGGCTTGCCTGGGCTACATAGTGAACTCAGGACCAGCCTGAATTACAAAAGCGAGACTCTGTCTCAAAAATAAAATAATAATAATTGACAGATCTCAACTTTTTAAAATACATATTATTGAGTATATTTAAAATATAAAATATGATGTTATAGATTTGCATAGTCTGGGTATGGCTTGCGTATTTCACCTGAAAGTTCATATGCTGGAATCTTGGTTTCCAATTTGGGATTATTGAAAGGGAGATGAACTCTTCAAGAAATGGGACTAGTGCGAGATGATGAGACTGACAGCAAACAGAACATCATCTTCAAAAGGAACCAATCCTGACGTTATGAGGAAAGTTTCATACCCAAAAAGATTTTTACAGTGAAGGAATCCTGACCCTGAATCCCTCTGGGTTTTTCTCTTGCCATGTGACTGCTTGTACACACGGCTATTGTATTTCATTTTATGTTTCTCTTCTACACTGTGACAGAGTCCAGGGTGCCCTTATTAGATGTCAAAAAGGTGGGACCTCTTTATCTTAACACTTAGCCTCCAAAAATGTGCTCTAAATACACTTTATTCATAAAATATCCCATCTCAAATATTTTGATATAGTTACAGAAATGAGACTAATATAAGGATAACTATATGTAGTAAAACAGAATAGAATAGTGAAACAAGTTAATGTATTCATCATCTAATAGAATTGCCGACTGCTTAAGTTTTTTTAAAAAAAAATTTCGTATGCATTGATTTTGTGGTAAGAGAAGCTAAAATTTAGCATGATCTCTAAATGCAATATGGTTTTATATTTTTAATTTTATGATTTAATGATACGATTCTTCATGTTGTGCACTAGACCTCTAAACTTGGTCATTCTGCACATCTACAAATTTCCATACTCTGACTTACATTTCCCCAATTCTTCCTCACACTGCCTCCTTTTGGTGTTCCATCGGGAGCTAGTCAGAATGTTTTTGGGCTGTATCTTCAGGAACCAGTGATCAATTCCAAACAAGTGAATCCTCTATGTGCTCACTTTCTCCAACTCTTCGATTTATGCAAGAATAGTTTTTCTTTGCTTCTTCAGTGAATTTAAGATTGTGTCTGTATGCTTTCCCCACAATTTTAAATGGTGCAGTTATGCTACTTAGATAGATTACCACTTACCTAGAAGGTAGGTGTCTGAAGAACAAAAATTATAACTGATTGTTATTCTATTCAAATGGGAAACAAACCATGATATATAGAAAAACTATCTATAGAAAAACATCTCAGAGAACCAGGTAGAAAATATGCAGGCATTTTAAGAAAAAGTGCCAGCTAATACTAATCAACAACAGAAACCTTAAATCCTCATGTCTATAACTGGTACATATTGTAAACAAAATAAATTTACCAGGCAGTAGACTGGAAAAGGGGAGGGAAAATCTCCCTCTGTCTTTGTTCTCCTAGCAAGTCTAACTAGGTGCAACAGATAACAATATTGATGATCAAGTTAGTAAAAAGGATTATATTCTCTCGGACAAATTCCTTAGTCTTTCAGTTTCCTCCTCAGTGCAAGAGTTGTTATGAAGGGTAAATGACTTGTAAATATATTACAGGGGTCTATTATTCAAAAGATCCTGTTGCTGCTTATAATGATGACAATGATATATCACTTGATTTGAAAGTTTGTCTTCAAACATTTTTCAGAAGTAGAAAAGCTTTTTATATTGAAAACTCCCAACTAGCCAATCATTTAAACCAGGACGCTTTTTCTGTCATGCCAAATGAACACATGAATACAGGATGGCAGAAAGAGAGAGAGAGAGAGAGAGAGAGAGAGAGAGAAAGACAGAGACAGAGAGAGAATGAATCAGTGTCCCAGTGTCCTTCTCTGGAGCCTCTGAATAAGTGTTTCTTGGGCTCTAACTGGGATACTGGCAGTAGGCAAATTTTTGTTTTGTTTTGTTTTGCTTTTTGAGACAGAGTCTTGCTTTGTAGTTCAGGCTGGGCCTGAGCTCAGCCTCAAACTCACATCACAGCAATCCTCCTGCCTCTGCCTCGCGAGTGCTGGGATTACAGGCGTGAGCCACCATGCCCGGCACTGTGGTAGGTGGTGCTGACTGCTGCTGGGTATGAGTCTCCACATCCAGTATTGTATGTGGTTACTGGGGAATCAAACATGGGTCCTTATGCTTGCAAGATAGGCACTGGAACCACTGAGCTAACTCCCCTGCCGTAGTAGGCAAATTTTACAAGCAGATTGATGGGGCTTCTTTAACCACTCTCTACCTTCCTTCCTGGAGACATGCAACTGTAAATTGAGAATGATCTTATGCTTTTTTCATGTAGCACTGAGATTCCAATAATAAAATTGAGCATAGCAGCTTAATAAATCATGATTGTGGTCCTTGAGGACTTCCCTGATGGATGCAAATATTTTCTATAGCCTTAGTGTTCACTTTATTATTTTGTAAATAATAGAGTTTTAATTATATATTTAGGCAATAGCTTAATGTCAAAAACAGATCTATAGCTTATTCTCCTTCACACAAGCACTACTATTATTTTACTGTGTTCACCATACAGCCTGATTTTGATGCATGACAGACAATCTGCATGATTTCAGTCATACTATGACAATGTGATATAGTAGGACATTGGGCTGTGGAGGCAGATGGACCTGAGTGAACTGGCTTTGCTTCTGGCATTGAGAGCCTTGGCTCTGACACTTGTAAGCTGTATGAATTTTGCCTATCATTCTTGACTTTTGTTTCTTAGGTGCAAAATTCAACTAAACGATCCTACTTCATAGAGTTATCGTAAATTTTATGAGAAATATACTTACAAAATTGCATTAATCTCTTGGTGTAGAAGTTTCCATACTTAAGAGTGTGCCTTCTCTTGGGAGTATGACAATGCTTATGTTGTCTACAAGATAAGATAGCTACCTGTCTAATTTGGCTCTTCATGTCTTTAGAATCACAGCTAAAGCAGGAATGTTAGAGCTTTGTGGTATGACATGTGGTTGGTGAGGAGGAATATGTCTGCAGCACAGAGAACTTTTCAAGGTGCCCCTTTTCTGCCATTCCAATGATAAAAGTTATCTGGAAAGATTTGTACAACTTTATAGGCACAGGACCAATAAAAATGCAATGCATTAAAAGTAAAATTGTTTATTGGGTTATTATATCAGAATTTTCTTTCATTTATTGAGTTTATTGATACATTTAAACTATACAGTATAATCTCAGTTATCACTGAGAATTTGTACCTGTATATGACTTATCTTGATTTTTTTTTCTTCCATTCCCCTGTTCTCACTTCAGTTCCCCAAACCTGTATATACATAAGCATTGTTTCTGTTTTCTTTCCTCTTTACCATCAAATATTTGCTTTCCCTTCTTGTTCTCCACTGGCCCCTTCCCCAGTTTCCCTTTCCCTTTAAATATTTTCTTCCTGTTTTACAATACTTATCATACATTTTTTACTTTATTGAAAATAAAATTCTTAATAAAATACTTGCAGACTGAATTCAACACCACAATCAAGATGGCTTTATTACATGGATGTAAAATGTCTTACTAGGCAATTCATTAAGCACAATACCACATGAAACTCTGAATTAAAACAATCACATGATTCTTTCAACAAAAAGCGTTTATTAACAGGCAATATTCCTTTATGATGAAAACCTCTAAATAAACTAAATGTTGAATGTTCATTCTGCAATATGGTGAAGTCAGTGCCAGAAGGTTAGGTGAGTGGTTCCAGCACCTGCCTTGCAAGTTCAAGGACCTGGGTTTGATCCCCAGTAACCACATACAACAATGCCAGGCGTGGAGACTTATGCCCATTAGCAATCAGTACCATATATCACAGTGCTGGGCATCGTAGCTCATGCCTGTAATACCAGCACTTGGGAGGCAGAGGCAGGAGGATTGTTGTAAGTTTGAGGCTGAGTTCAGGACCAGCCTGAACTACAAAACAAGACCCTGTCTCAAAATCTGAAAAAAAAATATATATATTGATATATATAATAATATTATTATTTGGTATATATACCAAATTTGATATATATATATTTGATATATAAAATAAAATATAAAATATAAAAATTTGATATATAAAATATATTATTGTTTGATACACATATCAAATTTGATTTATATATGTATATATACATATATATACATATGTACATATATGTATATATATGGGGAAGTCATATGTGACATTCAGCCAACATTTGAATGAGGAAAAACAAAATATTTTCTTTCGAATCAGGATCAATGAAGTTCATCATTTTTCTTCAATATCAGCCTTGAGATTTTCATTAGAGCAACTTGGCAAGACAAATAGTATACATGAGAGAAATAAATCAAATTATTCTTGTTTGAGGGTGACATGGTTCTGTATTTAGTAGATCCTATAGATTCTACTAAAAGACTCAAAGTTAGTAAGAGAATTCATCAGTATAACAGGATATAAAATCAATATTAGAAATTAATAGCTTTCTATACACTAATACGGGGGGAACTGAAAAAGAAATCAAGAAAAGAGTTCCATTCACAATAGCTTTGAATAAAATAAAATACAAAGGGATCAGTCTCACCAAGGCAGTAAATACCCCTGCAATGAAAATCCCAGAAAAGAAAAAAAAATGAACAGGAGATTACAATATGGAAAGTCTTCCCATGTTCATGGGTTGTCATAAATAATATTATCAAAATGACCATATTATCAAAAGTGATCAATGCATTACCCATTAAAATACCAATAGTATTCTTCACAAAAGTAGAAAAAATATCCCAAAATTCATATGAAAACAAAAGACCCAGAATAGCCAAAGTAATCTTCAACAAAAATACCAAGGCTGGAGACATCACAATATATGATTTTTAAATATATTACAAAGCCATTGCAACAAAAATGCCATGGCAGTGACACAAAAATGGGTATATAAACCAATAGAATAGAACAGAACTTACATAAATAAACCCCATAAGTAACAGCTATCAGATTCTAGACAAAGAAACCCAAAATATACATCAGAGGAAGGGTAGCATCTTTATCAAATGTCGCTTAATATCCATTTTACAAAATTGATGCAAGAACTCTATCTTTTGCTCTGTTAAAAAGTCAATTTAAAATGGAAGAAAAACTTTGATATAAGATCTAAAACATTTAAGTTTTTGAAATAAAATATGCAGGAAATACTTGAAGCCATATGTATGGCAAGTATTTTCTGAGCAGGACTCCAATAGTACAGCAAGTAATACTAAGAATCAACAAATGAGACTGTATTAAGGTAAAATTTCTGTTTTTTTTCTTTTGAGACAGGGTCTCGCCTTGTAGTTCAGGCTGGCCCTGAGCTCAGCCTCAAACTCACATCACAGCAATCCTCCTGCCTCTGCCTCCCAAGTGCTGGGATTACAGGCATGAGCCACCACACCCGGCACTGTGATATGTGGTACTGATTGCTGCTGGGCGTGAGTCTCTACGCCCAGTATTGTATGTGGTTACCGGGGATCAAACCCGCGTCCTTGCACTTGCAAGACAGGCGCTGGAAACACTGAGCTAAATCCCCAGCCCCCAAAGTTAAATTTCTATACAGCAAGTGGAACAAGTAACAGAGTGAATAAACAGCCTGCAAGATAGAAGAAAATCTTTTTCTAGCTGCTCTTCAGATGAATATTAATAATGTATAAATAATACAAAAACATCACAGTGTTAAAAATCCCTATTAATAAGTGGGCAGATGAATTGACTAGATACTTTTCAAAAGAGGTACAAATAAATGGTTGATAAATGTATAATAAAGTGTTCAACATCATGAAGTACTAGGAAAATGCAATTCAAAACTATATTGAAATTCTACGTCTCTCTAGTCAGAATGACTATCATCAGGAATGCAAAAATAAATACTGAAGAAAATGTGAGGAGAGGGAAAACATTCTACATCACTTTTAGTGATGTAAATTAATACAGTCACTATGGATATCAGTATGGAAGTTCCTCAGAAATTAAAACTGGAGCTACTATTTTATCCACATGTATTATTCTCTAGTATAAACCTAAGGCAATCAAAGTCAGCATACTATAGAGTTAATTATATTTCTATGGTTATTGTGGCACAATTCACAGTAACCACAAAACAGAACCATCATAATTGCCTATGGACAGAAGCATGGATAAGAAAATGTGGCATATTTACAGAACGGAGTATTTTTCAGTCCCAAGAAAGAAAGAAATTCTGTTTCAGGAAAATAGACAGATCTCAAGACCATAATGTTCTAAAAAATAAGACAAAATCAGAAAGAAAATTATCACGTTGTCCTTAATATGTAAATCTTAAAAAATGACAAGAAAGTAAAAGTGACAAGACGAAGGTCATAGAGTTGTAAGGCCATAGAGGGAGATAATGGGGTGCTATGTATGAGCAAAATGTGTGCATTGAGTAAACCTCTCTGTCAAAATGAGAAACTGGTAGGAAAAGCAGGATAAACATTTCCAGGGTGCTGAGAGTGTGTAGTATATTAAAAGGATATTATGTAGTATATTAAAGGAATATTATCAAAGTATATTATGTGCATGTACAATTCTACCAAAATTAAGCCAATTACTTTGCATAACAATTTTAAAGAGTGAAAACAGAAAAAAGAAGTGAGACTGACTACAGCTGGAACACTTGCTTAGGGTCTCATATGTCCTCTGTCATACTATGATATAGCAAGAAAGCACTCACCAGAAGCTAGGCAGACACCAGCATCATGATCTGGTACTTCTCAGCCTCCAGAGTTGTGAACTAAATAAACACCCATCCTTTATAAATTACCTAGTCCTCACTATTTTGTTACAGTACAGAAATCAGACTAAGGTGGCTCAGGTGCTGATTGAGGGTAAAAGTGGTAATAAAAAGAGTAGTATAGGGGAGGTTCTGTCTCAAAAAACACACAAAACACACACACACACACACACACACACACACACACACACATATATATATATATATATATATATATATGCTGAGAAATTTTCAATAACACAGTGAATTATTATCAACTGTAATTATTACCTTGTGCAATTGAACTCAAAATTTTTTCCCATCTACTGACCATTTCTCTAGCTCTCTCCCCCCATTCCTTGTAGCTATCATCCAATTCTCTGCTTATATGATTTTAAATATTTTAGATTCAACATGTAAGTGATATCATGCAGTATTTTTCTTTCTGTGCCTGATTCATTGCACTTAGCATAGCGTTCTCCAGATTCATCAGTGTTGGAGCAAATATACAGGATTTTCCTTTTCAAGGTTAAACGGTATTGTATTGTAGATATGCCATGTGGTCTTTAACCATTTTATTTTTTTTATAGTTTTGGTGTTTTATTTAAGTCTCTACTTCATTTTAGTTGATTTTTTTAATGTATTTTTGTACAAGGTGTGAGATCAGAGTCTAACTTCACTCTTTGGCACGTGAACATGGAATTTTCTCGATGGCATTTATAAGAGATTTTCTTTCTCCAATATGTTCTTGTAACTTTTGTCAAAATCAGTTAATCATAAATGGGGAGGACTTATTTCTGGGCTCTAATTCTGTCTCAAATGTTTGTGCATTTGCCTTTATGCCAGTGCCATTGTTTTCATTAATACGACTTTGAAACATTTTTTTTGAAATCAGGAAATGTGATGTCTCTACCTTTGCTCTTTTTGCTCAAGCTTTCTTTGGTTATTAAACTTTTTTTTGTGATTCCAAATTATTTCAGGATTGATTTTCTATTTATGTAAAAACGGCACTGGATATAGATGTTAGACTTTAACAGCATCACCCACAGACCTAAAGGAATACCTGGGGACCATGACAAAGAACCTGCAGAGTGTGCTAGAACTTAGCAATTGGGACACCTTTCCTTCTTCAAGAATTCCTCATTTTGAAAGTCTTGTCCTCTTTAAAGAAGCCAGATAATTACTTTCAAAGCCTCCTTGCTTCTCTAGCATAGTCACGTGATCTATATCCCTTCAATCAAATACACCTACTCAGAGCTTGAATTGGAAGTTATTCATATAAAATAGCATTTACTTTGTAGATTTCATTCTGGAAAAGAAAGTGGGAATGCCACTGAGCTTACAGAGGCAGCAGCCATTGCAAATATTCTAGTGGTAGTAATTTTGCCCATGATGGGTAAATTGTGCAAGGTCAGTGTCCTCCAGCCGGAGACTGGACACACATTATCATATTTGAACAGATTGGGTCTATTCTTCACTGCTGCAAGGAAAAATGCACATTGCAGGAAGGATATTAGACAGGAATTTTATAGAATTTATGTTTGCATTGGGGTGATTGATGAAGGTTTGAGAAAGAAAGTTTTTACTCTAGGTTGGATGCTGTCAGGAAGCAGAGATAATTATGTGCATGGATATCTTAGTAAATCTCACCTAGGAGTAGACAAGACTAGCTTATGGCTAAGTCTGTAATTAGTAAAGAAGCAGCAGTTATGTGTATTAGCTGGGATAAATTTTTGGTCATTTTCTGAAATTTTGGTCAATGTTTACATTTTTACATTGATATGTCATCCTCACCTCTCTCTGATATTGATGGCCTGAGAAATTGCTCATGTACAGTTGGACAATGCTGAGGTCTGGCTCTGCATAACAGACCAACTTTTTGAACCATAAGGATCTGGGTTCTAACATCACACCAGCTCCCTCAAATTGGGTATCTGCTTTTATTTCTTATAATCCAAGTTATGGGCTTTACAGCCAGTAGTAGTTGTGCGTGCTGTCTCTACTTTTGCCTTGTGATATTGTATTTTTTTTCTTTTCTTTTTTACTATTCTGCCTTCAAATTTGATTCTCTATCTTTCTTAGAGACCCAAAAAGTGACTGTTGTTGTGGTAATTTTGAGAGCAAGAAGATTCTTATTAGTGACTGGACCTAGGAGTTTTTAGTGATGCTAGAGAAATATAAATTGTTTAGTCAGGTTAGTAGACATAAGAAGATTTTTCAATGCAAAAAATAATAATAATTGGAAACTGGAAATGGATGGCAAGTAGGGAAGCAGAAAATAAGGAAAGCCTTTGGCAAGTTAAAGCCCAGTTTTCCAGCAACATT
This sequence comes from Petromus typicus, assembly GCA_004026965.1. Lineage (NCBI taxonomy): Eukaryota > Metazoa > Chordata > Mammalia > Rodentia > Petromuridae > Petromus > Petromus typicus. Next base: position 65,658 of record PVIR01003498.1, read on the forward strand.
TATTAAAGAGGCTGCCTTTCCTCCATTGAGAATTTTTGGCTCCTTTGTCAAAGATGAGGTAGCTCAGTGTATCTGGAGTAGTTTCTGGATCTTCTAGTCTACTCCACTGATCCTCAGGTCTGTTACTTTGCCAATACCATGCAGGTTTTATCATGGTGGCTTTATAATATAGTTTCAGGTTCGGAGTTGTACTACCCCCCACCATGTCCCTGTTGCTTAGAATTGCTTATTCTAGGTCTTTTGTCGTTCCAGATGAAAGTTTTGATTTTTTTCTCTAGATCTGTGAAATATGCTGTTGGGATTTCAATCGGGATTACATTGGATCTGTATAGTAGTTTGGGGAGTATAGCTATTTTGATGATATTGGTTCTTCCTACCCAGGAGCAAGGTATGTCTAAAACTAGATCTTGCTTTTTCACCATGTACAAGCTAAAATCAAAGGGATAAAAGATCTAAATATTAAAACAGACACTCTAAACCTACTGCAAAACAGGTTAGGTAAAATTCTTGAAAACATTGGCTTAGGGAAAGACTCTTGAACAAAAACTCTATAGCACAGGAATTAGCAGAACAAATCAGCAAATGGAACTTCATTCTTTTAAAAAGCTTCTGCACAGCAAAGGAAACCACCAACAGAGCACAAAGGCAACCAACAATGTGGGAAAATTCTTTACCGGCTGTTTCTCAGACAAAAGGTTACTGTCTAGAATATATAAAGAGCTCAAAAAATCAGCCCACCCAAATTTAAAGACCTGATTCAAAAATGGGCATCTGAAATGAACAGATATTTTTGAGAGGAAGAAGTAAGAGCAACTAAGAAGTATATGAAGAAATGCTCAACATCATTGGTCATTGGACAGATGCAAATGAAAATAACACTGAGATTTCATCTCACTCCACATAGAATGGCTGCCATTTCAGAATTAGCCAGCAACAAATGTTGGCGAGGCTGCAGAGAAGAAGGAACCCTTCTCCACTGTTGGTGGGACTGTAGACTCATACAATTCCTGTGGAGATCAGTTTGGAGATTCCTCAAAAAGCTAGGATTGGAGGTCCCATTTGACCCAGCCATCTCTTTGCTAGGTATATAAACAAAAGAATTAAAAGACTCATATCATAGTGACATATATATGCCCATGTTTATGATTTTGTGATTGCTACATCTTGGAAACAACCCAATTGTCCATCAACTGGAGACTGGATAAGAAAGCTGTGGTTCTTCTACAGAATGGAGTATTACTCTGCCATAAAAATGATAAGTTTTAATCATTTATACTTAAATAGACATACCTTGAGGATATCCTCATAAGTGAAATAAATAGGTCACAGATGTGTAAATATCACATCTTTTCTCTGGTATGAGAAAATAAAGATGTGAATAAGTTGTAGAATGTATGTTATATATTGTGAAATAGAAAATACTCAAAGTGAAATAGGGTGAAGGGGGAAAAATAATGAGATTATAACAGAAAGGAAATAAATTCTATGTATATGGGGGGTGGTAGGGTGGGTAGGGTTATGGGAAAAAATGAGAATTAAGTTGTGTCTTATACTGGTACAAATTCCCATTGTGGAGTGCAATCATGATGTGTATATGTAATGTACCAATAAAGATATCAATTTAAAAAGAAAAGAAGGAAAGCCAAGTGCCTGTTTCACAGTGTTGATTAAGAACATTACCAGAGCCTGCCTTCTAAGTATTTCATTTATATTACCTGTAAATAGATTAAATTGCTTCGCTGTGCCCCTTATTTGCTGTGCGAGCTTGGGGAAGCCATTACCAGTCACTGTATTTCAGTTTCTTCATATTCAAATAGGAATACAATAGGACCTGCATTGTAGGTTTTTCTTTTCTTTTTCTTTTTCTTTTGAAAGAGAGAGAGAGGGTCTCACTTTGTAGTTCAGGCTGGCTCTGAGCTCACAATGTAGCCCAGGCAAGCCGAACTCACAAAAATCCTACTACTTCTGCCTCCCAAGTGCTGGGATTACAGGGATGAGCCACCACACTCAGCACTGTGGTATGTGGTACTGATTGCTGGTGGGTGTGAGTCACCACACCCAGAATTTTTGCAAGGCAGGTGCTGCAACCACTGAGCTAAATCTCCAGCCCCATTATAGGGTTTTTATGAAGCTTAAAAATGTTAACATAGGTAAGAACACTTAGAATGGTTCCAAGAATACTCTATGTACTGCTACTATTAAGTGATACTAATATTACAATCACAGCTGCTACTACTCTTATTATCAATTGAGGGTAGTTTAATTGTCAACATCATTTCTATCTTCTTCCTGGAGTTACAGGTCTTAGAAAGGAACTTTTCTGTACTGATTTTCTTCCTTGCATAGATAGGCAAGTGCTCAGAATTTGCTTTATTTGTAATTAAAAGAAAGACCAAATGCAGGACTGCAGCTCTATGGTAGATGGAAGATGTCAGGTAATACAGTGCCCCAGGAGGTGCTGCAAACAAGTCTCTACTCTTAGACAAGATTTTCATAAAGTACATTTTTAACTACATGTCTGAATGTCTCTGTTAAAAATCTCTGTCCTAGACATGACCAATTAGATTTCTGGGGATGGGAACTTAGAATTCAGATTTTCAAAAAAGTACCCAGGTTAGATCACTAGATTTAAAAAAGAAAAATTTGAGATGTTCAATTAAATTTTGTATTTAGATGAGCAAAAACTTATTTTTATCAAGTACATTTCAAATATTACAAGTGACATAATGTATTCATGCTAAAAATTATTTGCTCTTTATCTGAAATTCAAGGACAACTGTGTGTCTTTATTCTATCTGGATGAATATACCCTATTTTATGCACTCTGAAATTAGCAAAACATTTCTTTAAAGGAATTTGGGTTCTTGGCAATCTGTCTGTCGCTGAGCTTGTGTTAGAGAAACTGGAAGCAGACACAGTTATGGGAATGGGAGTGGCACGTTGGGTCTTGGTCAAAGAAAAAAAACAAGACATGCAGTTCCTAACTCTGGAGCAGAATCAGTAAGACTTGAGGCAAAGGCAGGTGACTTCAAGTCACCCAGTGAGGGATCTAAATTACTCCAGTCATCCGGATGTTTTTCTACAGCAAAAGATCTTAATAGATGCTGTATTACTTACCTTTATGTTGTTAGGACAAAAATCCGTAATTTTTCACTTCACAAATACTTCTGTTCATACATGATGCAGCTCACTGACAAAAACATTCAACAAAATTTTTGCTTCACTTCATGGAGTCTCCATTAGGTGAGGAACACAACCAGAATCATGAAACAAATTAAGACCCTGTCCCTGAAAGTGAGACTGTAATGAGATATTTCATACCTTTATCATAATATTCTATCCCTGATCACCAAAAGGCTTATGTCTATCTTAACTATATACCACAGGCATTTAGTCCATCTCTGAGAGTCTGAAAATTCTTCAAAATAATGTTGCTGCAAAGTACATGTCTAGAACCTTCTCTGAGACTCTAGGTGAACACTTAGCTGTGAGCCACTGTAAAAATGGAAAAGAAAGTAAAAAACTTTCAATGTAAGTGGTACAGGATAAATGTTCCCAGGCCAAAAGCAAGGAATAAGGGAATAGGAATAAATCAGACAAAAGCAAGCTGAAAACTCAACAAGGCAAATGAATCCCATGGCTCTATTTCCAACATGTAAGGTGGCTTGCTATGAGGCGTAATCTCCAAAGGGTTCATAAAGCTTCATCTCTAAGTCACTGCTGGTTATAACCTTTACAGTCTCTCTTTTTATCTAGATTCACTCCTTGTGGCTTTTCTCAGCAGATGTTCTAAGTTTTGAGCATCTCCAAATTCTTAGGGTCTCTGCTGTCCTGGTTTAACTCTTACAGTTCTGTGAGTTGCCTTTTCATAGTTTCCTAGTATGGACTACGCCTTTACAACACATTATTGCCTGGCCTCCCAGGCCTTGTTCTGAAATTAGATCTTGTATTATTCAGGCCTGAAAAAAAATCAGTACCACATGACAAGATGGGCTTGCAGTTTTATCAGTAGTTAGGTCCTCCTGGACTTTGGCTGCAGCAGCCTCTGTATGTCAGCATCGCTGATGTTGGCAACATGCTTTCCTAGACCACAATGAATGAGCAGGTATTACAGGGTCTCTCTTCTTAAATGAAAGATTTATACTTTTGTACCATTGAGTTCTAGAGACAGATAAGGTCTTACCAGGAACTGCAGATGGACTTGATGATATCTTCCCTGCCCTATGGTATCTTCAGCTACAAGGATTATTGTGGATGTCTGCCTTGTTTTATACATGCTGGGATTCTGAGCATGAAAGCTTGGTACTGAATAAAGGTGCTGCGAGCTTGGGTATTTGGGCTTC
>PVIR01003498.1:72500-88110 GCA_004026965.1 Petromus typicus
AAACTCCTTATTTTCCATTTATTTATTTATTTATTTACTTTTTATTTTTTATTTTTTGCAGTACCAGGGTGAACTCCTTAAAGGTAAAGTCAATGTCTTATTCATCAATTATCCATTTAGTGATTTATCATAAAAGCTGATTTAGAGTAATCACTTCATAAACATTTATAAAGGAAATGTACTGGCATAAAATTTAAAAAGATGGACAATAGATGTGTGTAGCAATTGGTAATTCTGGACCATGTATCAGCAGTTGAGTCCATACCAGTTATTACCATAAGAAATGGCAACAAGGGCCAGAGATTTAGCTCCATGGTTCTGGCACCTGCTTTGCAAGGGCAAGGACCTGGGTTCCATCTCCAGTAACCACATACAACAATGCCAGACATGGTGACTCACAGCCAGCAGCAATCAGTACCACATGCCACAGTGCTGAGTGTGGTGGCTCATGCCTGTAATCCTAGCACTTGAGAAGCAGAGACAGGAGGATTGCTGTGAGTTCGAGGCTGAGTTCAGGACCAGTCTGAACTACAAAGCAAGACCCTATCTCAAAAAAAAAAAAAAAAAAAAAAAGAACAAAGAGAGAGAGAGAGAACAACAAAGGTTTATAACAATGGGCAGAGTGCAGTTGTATTTGAGCTAAAGGTGGTCTTTCCCTACCAGTAAGAATCAGAGAACTCAAGCCATTCACATCATTTGCCATTGAGGTTTGTTTTATTTCATTCTACTTTCTGCAGTTTAATAGGGATTTTCTCACATATATTAATCCTTTTAATCTATAAGTATTTGGCAGATATTTCTTTGTTTGCAGTGCAAAGAGTTGTTCATACCTCTATTTTATTAGTTTTATCAATTTTTTAAGTTTTGTCCTGAAATGAAGGTATTTTTAGTGTTTGATGGTTATACAGAAAAAGGATTTTCACTTTGGAATATTTAGAGATGCACATAACATACCTCAATTATTTCTATCCTCCTCCTATTTTATTCCTTACCTGAATCTCATTCCTCTTCTTTCATAGTCTTCCTTCTTCTTTCATGCCATCTTTCTTTATCCAAAATTCAAAGACATCTGATCCCTTTACTTAGTTCCACATCTTCATTTATGCATCCCCCCTATTTATTTTCATGAAGTCTTATTCATAATTTAGGACACAATTGCCCAGATCTTCATAATACTATTGAAATTTCTGTTATATCTGGTCTCACTCAAGTAAGTCCTACCTTCTGGAAACCACAGATTATTGTATCTCCTAAGGAAACCATCATGCCTGTTTTCTCTTCTCGATACTCCTAGCACCTAAGTAGTATTGAGTTCACTATAATATTTTAGTACATATTAGTCAATTGCCTGATTTATAATGAATATAAAACCCAATAAAATCCTGGAGAGTATCTCACTCCTGTGGAATAAGTTTTAATTAAATACAAAACTAAACCGACTCATGCCAAATAAGCACACCATCATTTGGGAACAGTTTTTCATTTCCTGATGGAATAACAAGTCTGCTACGATTAAAGAGTAAAAAAAAATATATCTTTCTGGTGCTGGAAGTTGGAATAAGTAATATAAAACTCCACAATGAGATGACCTATGGTTTATGTTTTCCTTTTAATCAAGAAAAGGAAACAAATCTATGAAAGAAGCATTGGGTTCCATATCCCTTGACTGTTAAACAACAGGACTAGCAATCTGGCTTATTTCAAAAGCTAGTCAAAGGTTACAGAGGGATAAAATGCTGAAGGGTGGAAAGAAAACTAAAGAGAGTTGGACATGCTTTGAGAGCCAATAATCAAAAGAATCCTGCAAAAGAAGTGGAGTCCTAATGATGAGATTATAACAAAAATGTAAGGAAACAAGTTTTATGTATATGGGGGGGGCGGTAGGGTGGGTAGGGCTATGGGAAAAAACGAGAATTAAGTTGTGTCTTATACTGGTACAAATCCCCATTATGGAGTACAATCATGATGTGTATATGTAATGTACCAATAAAGATTAAACAAAAAAAAAGTGGAGTCCTGAGGCTAAAAATCATGGCGATCAGGATGAAAAATTCTTCCAGACGTAAAAATTTGAAACATTAAGATGAGATGAACTGAGATTTTACACCATTTAACTGAAGAAGAAATTGTAGGTTGAAAGAAATTATCTTAAGACCTCTTCGTATAACTTCTTCCGAGTGAGGCTCAGCCACTCCTGTTCCTCCTGGGAGAAGTTGATGGCCAACTCTGCAAACATCACTGGTTCCTGAAACTGAAAAAAGTCCCACATCCTCACCACATGCTTGTGCTTCCACAGGGCTGGAGAAAGGCTGGACACATCCCAAACATGGGAGATGGGCACTGTCAGGAAAAATTCAATTGGTGCTTGGGGTTCTGAGGCTAGGGGCAAAAATGTATTACATAAGACACAGGTGATATGGCATACAATAAAGATTATGTTTCATAAAATACGCAGCAACTCAGATGAAGGGGAGGGAGCCAACAGAAACTACTCTGAGATTAGGATGTTTCAGAGAGAGGAGCCCAAATTTTATTTTCCATATGCCCAAATATAGGACGATTGGGGGAGACAACCTCCTAAGATTACCTCAATTTTCCAATATCTATCTTCTGATATTCACATTCTTGTATGATGTGCTATTTTTGTGTCATCTGCTCCATCAATTGATTCCCTCGATTTAGTTATTTGTTTCTAATAGAAAATAACAAAGCCAAGGAGGTGTTACTTTTAAAATTTACTTATGAAAAATTGTGATTGTCATTGTTCTTCTATATTCTCTCTCTGTGTCTTTATTTTATATGTGCACACTGATGAAACAAGTCTTCATATTAGTAACTATTCCATGGAAAGATCAGCGTGACATGGAAGAGAAGACATCCTCTGCTCAGTAGCTAATGAGTAGCTGAGATCTTCATTTCAATGGGCCCTAAGGACTTGAAGCGTTCCCCCACCATCAAGGAAGCTTGAAAGTGTTTGTGGGCCCCCAGCAGAACTTGGAGCGACTATGGCTCTAATTGTCATCTTTTGTGCAGACTTGTTTCAACTCTTCATAGAGATTAATTACTAGAAAATTAAGCTTTGCTGTATATAGCACCCCTACTCTGCAATGGTAAATATGTGCTTCGCAAGCAACAGGCTCTTGATATACCTTGTTATGCATGAAAAACAATTGCTACAACAGGTTAAGGGACCTCTGGGCACCTGTCTGCTGAGGGTAAGGATCACATGTATTGTATGATATTTGGGACAGATTACAAGTGGAGAGAGAATATTTGATTACAGTGCTGATCATTACAAGGCAGCAAGAAAGAAAGCTATTTTAGAAACAAAAATTTTTAAAATCCCCTTGTCCTGTTCTTACCAAGGAAATCTAATAGAAACTGTATCAAGGACACAGAGGACAAATTTTCAACTACAGACCAGAAATCAGAAACTCAAAAGAACTGGCATTTGGGTGACTCTAGTCATCCCAAGCATCTGTTATTACTGGACACCTGAGGGGACAGAAATCTCTTCTGTGACCTCTGAGTCAAGTTTTCACTTGAACAATAACTTGAATGGGAAGGAGAAAATTGAAAGTCCCTGTTACATTCATAGTTTGCAAGATACATTGTGAAAATTATAAAGGAAGTCAATAGGGAGATGCATGTGGGGGTATTAAATTGAGCCAGATGCTGAGAGGAAAGCAGGGAGCCTGTAAATAGATGCTGAACCTGTTTTCTTGTTTTCTGGGTCAAGGATTGCACATGACGTATGACAAGATGAAAGCCAGCACTGCGATATGAGACACACACACTTCCAGTACCTGTGCTACAGCTGCCTTCAGCCCTAAGCTTTCTAATTTGTCAAAATGGGGAAAGGGTAAGGTGGGAGATATCTTCAAAACTCAAGCTCTGAGTAATGCATTTGGTCTTGTTTTTTTCATCCTAGTCCTAGAATAATGATAGCCCAGAGCTTTTTGCACACTGTTAGAAATCCTGACACAGTGCTAGTGCCCTCTTTATCCTGGATGTCCCTGAAGAAGCCCTGACTCACTGTCACTGTGTCTCTTCCACAATGTCAGGGAATGGTTATGAAATAATTGAATATATTTCATCTTTGAGCTTTGCAACAACCCTATATATGGATATGACAGCCATTGTTATTTCTATTTATGGATGAAGAAACTAATACATAGAGAAGTTAATCAGCTGACTTACTGGAACACAGCTATTGAGTGGCAGAGTTGCTCAACAAGTAAGATCTTTGGGCTTCTAATGCAATATTGTTTAAAAAAGTATTCCTTGAAGCTTCAGAAGTATTTTGAGATGAAACAAATAGAAATATCAATGCTTATTTCTGTACAAATTAAAGTGGCCCTTTCAAAAATGGCCCTTTCACCTAGGTAATGACCGAAACCATTCCATGCATACAGTATAAATATGCCCTAATGGTTTCCAGAAGTCCTTTCATTACCATATCTGTTTTGGAAAGCATTTTCCCAATAGTGATCTCTACAGAATATCAAAAGGTGTACCTCCTTGGAAAGGTACCAAACCTGTGTGATTGGGACATAAGGCGTTTAACAAAGACAAGAGACTTTTATAATTCCAAGCTTTCTCAGAGCCTTTAAGAATATTATATGCAAAGTAAATCTTACATGATCACATTTAAAATATGAAGATCTATCAAACTTGTTTTACAGTGAAATGCATTTTTCTTAATGTGTCTCATAGTATGAGTGTACAGCAGAATGCAGTTTGGGAAATATTGGTCTGCACAATATAGGTAATGTGTTTTATAAGGTTCTTACATTAACACTACATTTTCAGTTCTGGAACAATAAGGAACAAGTTTGTGCCAAATACAAGTAGAACTTTTTTAGGCTGTGGCTTTCTAGAACTGGTGGAAGGAATGGCACACCGGAGCTATACTGGCAATATTTATTTTGTTTGCAATAGAAGTCAAATCCCTTATTCTATAATAAACATTGAAACAGGAGGAGTTTAAGAAAATGAACCAAACACTCTCCACCGAGCTGCCTCTTCTTTACCCCCAAAAGTTTTCTCAGACCTCTGTGTAGCCTCTAAACAATGATGCATTGTACACCATTATTGAGTTGGTGTCTAAAGTTCTGTACTGAGGCTGTTTTAAAACACATAGCAAGAGGATAAGGGATAGAGAAGTGCAGGAGCGGAGTCTCAGGAGAAGGAGAAGGGAGGAGAGGAAAGTAGAGAAGAGGAGAGCAGAGGAGTGGAGAGGAGGGATCCCCAAGAGACTTGAGAGATAGAAATGGAGAAGAGGCAAGTAGAAGGGAAGGGAAAGGAAGGGGCAGGCACCCAGGAAGACAAACATTTGAGTAAGCAAAGTACCCATAAAACCTAAGAAGTTTTTTAAAAACCTAAAATTTTGCAAGTAATTTTTATCAGATTGAATAGATGAGCATAAGCTGTTTTTCTAGACTTCTGAATATTCTTTGACAATTTCCTGGGACTCTTGGTTCATCCCAGATTGGAAACAAGCAATTGCGCAGTGTTTTACAATGAAGACAGCTTTATCTTTGCTCCTTTTTTTTTAACTAATTAAGTTTATTGATCTAATTTAGATATACATAATGATCAAAATCATCATAGGGGATTTGTACCTGTTCGTGATATATCTTGATTTTTATTTTTTCCAACTCATTTTCCCTCCCTTGAACCCTTCCTCCATGCTGTATTTACAAAACTTTGTTTCCATGTTATCTTTCTTTTCTCAATTTTTCCTTTCCCTCTTCCTTCCTTTCCCCTGCCCCTCCATAGTACTCCTTTCTATTTAAACACTACTTTTTTTCCTATTCCACAATATACATTATATATTTTGGTCCATATGCACACTTTTAATGTTTTTACACCAGAGAAACAATGTGATATTTACATATATGTGTCTTATTTATTTCACTTCAGAATATGTTCCCAATGTGCATCCATTTACCTAAAAATCTCTTCAGTATCCATCATTATGGCTGAGTAGTACTCCATTAAATATATTTTTTAAACCACGTCTTTATCAGTTCACCAGCTGATGGGCATTTTGGCTCTTTCTAAGCATCAGGTATCACAAACTATGATGCTACAAACAAGAGTGTGCATATATCACTATAGCATGATGGATTTAATTCTTCTGGGGAGACACTAGGAAGGAGGACAGCTGGGGAAGATGTAATCTCTAGTCTGAGTTTTCTGAGGAATCTCCAAAATGATTTGCACTGTGGTTGAACAATTCTATATTTACTCCAACAGGGAGAAGAGTGCCTTTCCCCCCACAGCTCCACCAGCATTTTCTTTTGGTTTGTGTATTGAATATAATCATTCCTTCTGAAGTGAGATGGAATCTCAGCATTGTTTCAATTTGCATCTCTCAAATGATCAGTGATTTTTTTTTTTTTAGGTTTTTTGAGACAGGGTCTCGCTTTGTGGTTCAGGCTGGCCCTGAGCTCAGCCTCAAACTCATCACAGCAATCCTCCTGACTCCGCCTCCCTAGTGCTGGGATTACAGGCGTGAGCCACCACGCCCGGCACTGTGGTATGTGGTACTGGTTGCTGCTGGGTGTGAGTCTCCACACCCAGTATAGGTATGTGGTTACGGGGGATCGAACCCGGGTCCTTGCGCTTGCAAGACAGGCGCCGGAACCACCAAGCTAAATCCCTGGCCCCTTTTTTAGGAGTTTTGAGACAGGGTCTCACTTGGTAGTCCAGGCTGGCTCTGAGCTCAGCCTCAAACTCACATTACAGCAATCCTCCTGCCTCTGCCTTTCAAGTGCTGGGATTACAGGCGTGAGCCACCACGCCCGGCATTGTGGTATGTGGTACTGGTTGCTGCTGGGTGTGAGTCTCCACACCCAGTATTGTTATGTGGTTACTGGGGATCAACCCCGGTCCTTGTGCTTGCAAGACAGGTGCCGGAACCACTGAGCTAACTCCCCGGCCCCTGACCAGTGATATTTGAACAGTTTTTCATATATTTATTTGCTATTTGTGCTTCTTCAACTGAGAAGTGTGTATTCATCTCAGGTACTCATTTTTAAAATTGGGTTGTTAAATTGAGGTTTTTTTTTTTTTCAATTCTTTATATATTCCACATATTAGTATTTTTTTCCCCTAAGGAATAGTTGGCAATATTTTCTCACTTTATTGGTTGTCTCTTCACCTTGTTGGTGATTTCCTATATTGTGCAAATGCTTATAATATGATGAGATTCTTTGTAGTATTTCCAGTGTGACCAGATTTTGTTCATAGTCTTTGTCTCCACCTATGTCTTCAAGAGTTCTACCTATTCTCTCAGAAAACTGTGTTTCTGTTTTAAAATTTAGATCTTTGAACAAGTTAAATTTTAGTTTACTGCATGGTGAAAGATATGGCTGTAGGTATAGTCTCTAGCATGTGGAAAAAGCAGGTTTTTTTATTGCCCCACATAGCACTATTTTTTTTTCTTTTTTGTTAAATTTTGAATCTTTATTGGTACATTATATATACACATCATGATCACACTCAACATTGAGAATTCGTACCAGTATATGACACGACTAAATTTATTGAAAAACAAAACTACTTGATCCCTGTATCAGAGATAAGGTAACTGGGTGTGTTTGAGTTGTTTCAACATCTCCTAATCTGTCCCGTTGATCCATGGGTATGCTTAGTTGCTGTTTTTATCACAGTATATCTGAGATTTCAACTCAGGGATTATGATTCTTCTGCCTTGTCTTTGTTGCCTGCAGTAGTTTTTGTTATTCTGAGCCTCTACTGGTTCCAAAGGAATTTTAGAAATGTTTTCTCTAGTTAGGTGATGTAACTATTGGTATTTATATTGGGATTTGAATAAGTTTGTATAACAATTTTAAGAGTATGGCCATTTTTACTATGATAGTTCTTCCTACCCATTTCCTGTATATCCTTTTAATACCCTTTTTCAGAATCTGATAGATTTTAATTTAAATATCTTTTTCTTAATTTATTTGATTGATTCCTAAGCATTTCACTTATTTCAATGCTACTGTGAAATTCCTTTGATTTCCCAACTGCTTTCTCAGCAAGTTAGTTATTTGTGTACAGGAATGCTATTGACGTTTTAGTGCTGACTTTATTCAGCTAGCTACTGCATTTCATTATTAAATCAAGAATTCTTTCGGTGGAATTTTTGGGTTCTATGTAGAATGTTATAACATCTGAAAATAATAGTATTTTAACTTCTTCCTTTTCAATCTTTATTCTTTTTATTTTCCCCAGCGAATGTTTCCAAAGCTTTATTAAATAACAGTGGTTATAGTGGTCATCCTTGTCCTGTTCCTGATTTACAGTTTTTGGCCATTTAGTATGATGTTGCCTCTCAATTTGTCATAAATGTCTTTTATCACATTGAGATAAAGACCATGTACTCCTATATTCCCTAGAGTCTTTATCATAAGTGAGTGTGTGCTGGACTCTGTGGAATGCTTTTTCCATCTCTATTAACGTTATCATGGGATTTTTGTCCATGGATCCGCTAACGTGATGTATTATATTTATTTATTTGTGTATGTAGAACTATCTCTGCCTCTTTAAGATGAATTTTGCTTGGTATGATGTATAATCTTCTAGATGATTTGCTGCATTTTGCTTTTCAGTATCTTATTGAGGATTTTCTCTCATCTATATTCATTAGGAAGATTGGCTTGTAGTTCTCTTTTCTTGTTTGGCTCCTTCTCTAGTGTTGGTATCAGAGTAATACTTGCTTCCAGGAATGACTATGGGAGTATTTCTTCCATTTTAATTTCATGAAAGAGTTTGAAGAATAAAGGCATTACATCTCTAAATTTCTTGTAGAATTCAGTAGTGAATCCATCAAGACCTTGGCTTTTATTTGTTGATAAGTTTTGAACTTTATCTTTAATTTTGTTGCGTGATATTGGATAATTTAGAATTACCTTGGTAACCCATAAGTATCTTCAAATATATAAATTTCTTTTATTATTTCTAACTTACTAGAATAAAGATTCTTGAATTAGGCATTGATAACCTTCTTGCATCCTCTGTTGTGATTTTAGATTTTTCAATTCTACTTGCCATGAGCCTATTCTTTTCTTTGGTTGATAAGGTTGACTATCAATTTTATGTAATTTTTCAAAGAACCAACTCTTCAATTCATTGATCCTTTGTATTGTTTTCCTAGTCTCAGTTACATTAACTTCTGCTCAGTTAGAAATTAAAGAATTAAAAGACTCATATCACAGTGACATATGTGCACCCATGTTTATAGCAGCTCAGTTTGTGATTGCTACATCTTGGAAACAACCCAAATGTCCATCAACTGGAGACTGGATAAAAAAGCTGTGGTTCTACAGAATGGAGTATTACTCTTCCATAAAAAATGATACGTTTGAATCATTTATACTTAAATGGAGATACCTTGAGGATATCCACATAAGTGAAATAAATAGGTCACAGATAGGGTCATATTGCATCTTTTCTCTGGTATGAGAAAATAAAGATGTAAATGAGTCCTAGAATTGTATGTTATATATTGTGAAATAGAAAATACTCAAAGTGAAATAGAGTGAAAGGAGAAAATAATAAGACTATAACAAAATATAAAGGAAACAAATTTTATGTATATGGGAGGGTGGTAGGGTGGGTAGGGCTATGGGAAAAATGAGAATTAAGTTGTGTCTTATACTGGTACAAATCCCCATTATGGAGTGCAATCATGATACATATATGTAATGTACCAATAAAGATCACAATAAATAAAAATAATTTCAACCTTCAAATAAATGTTATGGTTAATTTGCTCCTCATTTTCTAGAAGTTTGAGACTCAACATTAGGTTGTTTATTTGCACTCACTGTTTGCTTTATGTGAAAGTTTACTGCTAAAATTTTCCCTTGTAGAACTACTTCCTTTATTTCCCAGAAGTTCTGATATATTGTATTAGCATTATCACTTAATTGTAATTACCATTTAATTTTTTATTTAATTTCATCTGTGTCTCATTTATTGCATGAATCTATTTAATTTCCACGTGTTTATGGTTTCTTTTGCCATTGATCTTCAAATTTATTGCACTATGGTTTGATAATATGCATGAAACAAATTCAAATCCTTTGCAATTACTTAAGAATGTTCTGTTAACTAGTATGTCATCTATGTAGGAAAACATCCAGATACTAACCCTTTTACCTCCATGTTTAATTGCTTGCTTTCCTTGCTAGCTTCTTTCTATTGGTATTCTTGGAATTGTGGTCTTTGTTGTCGCTTTCTAAAATGTCTTTCAGAATATTTTGTAGAGGTCGTAGTGTGGTCATTAATTTATTCAGTTATTTAGTCATGGAAGTCTCTCATTTCTTCATAGATTCTGAAAGATAGTTTTGTAGTGTACATCAATCTCGGTTGGATGTTTTTTTTTTTCAAGAACTGAAATACATCACTTGAAGCTCTTCTTGAACTAATGGTTTGTGTTGAGATGTCTGCTGTGATTCTGATAAGCTTTCCATTATAGATGATTTCTTTTTCCCTAACAAGTATTTTTCCTGGAATCTTTACTATTTTTTTTTTTTTTAAGGATTTTTGAAACAAGGTCTCGCTTTGTGGTTCAGGCTGGCCGTGAGCTCAGCCTCAAACTCACATCACAGCAATCCTCCTGCCTCCGCCTCTCGAGTGCTGGGATCACAGGCGTGAGCCACCACGCCCGGCACTGTGGCATGTGGTACTGATTGCTGCTGGGGTGAGTCTCCACGCCCAATATTGTTATGTGGTTACCGGGGATCGAACCCAGGCCCTTGCACTTGCAAGACAGGAGCTGGAACCACTGAGCTATATCCCTGGTCCCCTGGAATCCTTATTACTATATGCTGTGTTGTCAATTTATTTTGGTCATGGCTAATGGGAATACTATGCGCCCTACTTACTTGTATGTGAAATTATTTTTCCATGTTTGGGAAGTTCCTGTCACTACTTCTGTGATTTTTTTTTTTTGTACTGATTTCTCCTTTTTCATTGATTCTTATCAAGCATATGTTTCTTTTCTTTACATCACATTGCAGCTATTGGATTGTTTTTTCATGATCCCTTGCTATTTTTAAGATATTTTTCTTTCTATGATTACTAACTATGATTCTGGCTTCTAGGTTTAATATTTTGTCTTATCTTTCATACATTCAGCTTTGCAAACATTCAGTGGAATTTTTAGTTTCCTCTAGTGTGTTTGAATCTGTTTCATGGATTCCATTTCTTTACTATTTTAGTCATTTATGGTTTCAATCATTTCCCTAAGCTCTTCTATTTTTATTTTTATTTGTGTCTACTTTAGATTTACTGAGTAGGTTTTTTATTATGATCATCATTTCCTTTTTATACCTAAGAGATTATTCACTTTCTAATTCTTATAGCAGTGTCATTCATCTGTTCTTTTTTTTCCTGCTGCTATCATTTCAGAAAATTCTAGTGGGAGGGCTTCTGTCTTCATCTGTCTAGTTCACTGAATTTATCCTGGGTGGACTGAATATCTAGGGTTGCATTTTGTTTTTGCATCTTGTCATTTTCTATTTTTTAATTTTAATTTATTTTCTGTCTTGATTCTTGTAAATTTATTATGGTACAAATTTTGTCAGTAGTTCAAAGGCTTCCCTAAGAAGTCTCTATTCCTCAGAGATGTCTTTTATGTGTAACTGGCTCTTGGTTTTTGTGTCTGTCCCAAGATTCTACCTTTCTAATTTATTAGAGATGAGAAGTTGCTATTTAGCTCAGCATCCAGTTGAATAATAATGATGAATACGACCCCAGACAATGACAGTGATGCCATACAAGGGAGAATAACTGATTAAAATACAAAGATTTTTGCCAGGAGCTGTGGACAACTTACTTGGATTTAAAACTGACTTACTCGGATTTACAGATGTCTTCCTTGCCTCGGTGGATCAACTACTTGGATTATTGTGGCTATCTGCCCCAACCTGTGGGATTTTAAACTACAAGGATTACTGCACTAACGTTATTGGTTTTAAAATTTACTCGGATTTACTGGGATTTAAGGATTTCTTCCCTGCCCTATGTAATCTTCAACTACAGAGAGTATTTTGGGACCACCCTGTTTTATGCATGCTAGGATTATGGGTATGAAGCCTTGGCACCAAATAAAATTGTGAGCTCAGGTTATGGGTTCTTCTGTTTCCCCTTCTGCTGCTGCAGTATTTAACCTCTGTCTGCCACTGCTCAGAGTAATAAGAGTAGAGCCTGGCTCAACCATTTTCTCAAGGCTCTGACTTTGTTGTTTGTTGGTTGTTAATCCTTTTGCTGTGGGACTCATGGGGGATTAGAGATTTCCATGGGGGTTTTGGCTGCATCCTTTTCCCCTGACTCCAACAGGACTCTCTATTGTTTTAGTAAACATTGATATCAACTTTTATTGAATGCTTTTTTCTGCATCTATGAGACCATATGGCCTTTGTTCTTTAGCATGTTAATGTAGTATATTACATTTATTGGTTTACGTATGTTGAACCATCCTTGTACTCTTGGGATGAATCCAACTTAGTCAAGCTGTATGATCTTTTTGATGACTCTCTGTATTCTGTTTGCCAGTATCTTATTGAGGATTTTTGTGTCAGTCTTCATTAGGGAAGTTGGCCTGCAGTTCTCTCTTTTGGTTGGGTCTTTCTCTCCTTTTGAAATCAATATAATGGTTGATTCCAGGAATGAATTTGGAAGTGCTGCTTTCCTTTCTATTTCATTAAAGAGTTTGAGAAGTAATGGCATTAACTCATCTTTAAAAGTTTTGTAGAATTCATAAGTAAAGCCATAAGGAAGAAAAAGCTATAGTTATATAACACAATACAACATAAACCAGGAACTTGTTTCCCCTCACTATAGGGATTTTATCTTGTGAGAGTTAAAAGAGGTAAGAGACCAAACAGAGAGATAAATGAAGAGAAATATAGAAGAAAGGGGAGGTGTAAAGAATGGTTATCCAATCTCTGGGAAACTGGAGAAGGAGCAAAAGAACGAAGGAGAAAGGAGAAGATAATTGGAGTTAATCAGAAAGACTGTATTCACTCACATGAAATTATCAGAAAATCAAGAAACAGTTAAGAAATGGAGAAACAGGATGATCCAAACAAAATAAACAATAAAAGTAAAAACCTAAATAAGTTTTTAAAAACACAGAGAGAAAAATAAAAATAAAATAAATAAAATAAAATAAAACAAACAAACAAAAATAAACAGGGCCAGAGACTTAGCTCAGTGGTTCTGGAGTCTGCCTGGCAAGCACAAGGTCCTGAGTGTGATTCCTGGTAACCACATATCGCAATGCTGAGAGTGGTGACTCATGTTTATAATCCCAGCACTCAGTAGGCAAAGGGAGGGTTGCTACAAGTTTGCCACTTGCCTAGGCTACATAGTGAGCTCAGGCCCACCCTGAACTACAAAAGCGAGACCCTGTCTCATAAACAAAAAACAAAAAAAATACAATAAAATTTCTCTGGTCGGGCAGGTGACTTAGCTCAGTGGTTCCAGTGCCTGCCTTGCAAGCATAGGGTTCTAGGTTCCAACCCGGATAACCACACACAACAATGCTGGGCATGGTAACTCACACCCACCAGCAATCAGGACCACATACCACGTACTGGACATGGTGGCTCACATCTGTAATCCTAGCACTCATGGGAGGCAGAGACAGGAGGATTGCTGAGTTCCAGAAGAGTCTGAACTACAAAGTGAGTCCATGTCCCAAATAAATAAATAAATAAATAAAAATTTTTCTGGTGTCCAAAGCTCTGTAGTAGTCTCCAAGTAAGAGCCTGAAACTGTGTTGGGTCAACCTGCCAAGTCTGTAGAAGAATTAGTGCTGAGTTTGGGGCTGCTTTGAGCTTCCCGATGTGGGGCTGGGGGCAACCTTCAGCCAGGAAGTTTCTGTGTGCCTCCCAGTAGCCCCTCCCCCCACATTTCCTTGCCTTGTCTCTGTGTAGCACTCCCAGTTGTGAGGCCCTCAGTCAGAAGCAAGTGGTTGTTGCTCCCAGTCTCTTGTACATTTGGCCCCTCCTGGCCATTGCAAAGCATCTATTTGCATATTTCTCTCTCTCCTCTCAAATCACATGTCATAGAGCATTCAGATTAGTGTCAGCAACACATTGTCCCTGCTACCAGCATCTTTGCTACTGCCCGGGAGTCAGCACAAGGTTGCTTGGCCCTCTTCAAAGCCCTCTATCAGCAGGAATGATGGTTTGGTATGGTGAATTTCCAAGACTGCCTGGTCCTTGTTTAATCCTTCTCTAGTGAGGTTAGTTCTGACTTGCCACTCATTGTACCAGCTCTGCCCAAGGCTGCTTAAATCCTGCACATCAGCATCCCTTTCTTAAACCTGCTGGTCACAGGACAGGGGGCTTGTGCTGTCCCACTCACTACTGTCACTGCTGCTGTGCTCCCTAAACTTGTTTTTGCTAGAGGTTGCAGTTAGTATCATGGCATATAACAAGAAAACAAAATACAAAACAACAAAAATCCCTGGCAATCTGTCAGGGAGAGAGCAGCTTCCCGGTCACGGGCTGCCATATGAACCAGTGGAATTTATTGCCAAGCTGTAACATTTTCTGTTTACAGGAAGACAAAGGGGATGAGGAGTCTTATATTCCAGATCTATCCTGTGTGGACTGAGTTCATCACAATTTTACCGTCTACCAGATTCTGAGAACTTCCCAGCATGGCAGTTCCTGTTCGTGTTCCAGCAGCAGCACCACCGGCAGCCCTGTGGGCTGCTTCACCACTTTACAAGCTCTTGTGCTTGTGTTTTGTTTGCTCTACATGTCTCTTATTTCAGATTGATTTTGGCATCAGAATGTATGTCCCTCCCTTTCTTCCAGTTATCTGTTTTTCTGGTTGATTTTCTCTGGGTAGCCCCAATGTAGCTCCTCCTCTATTCAGTCATGTTGCATCCTTTTGCCTGTTTATACTCATTTTGGAGAAGACAATGTGATCCCTAAGATCAGTTTCTGCACTTGCTTTCCATTACTTGACAGTAAAGCTCTCACATAAAAAGTCAGTTCCTAACAATAATTCTATCTCCAGAAGATCCTGGAAAGCATGAGCCTTGTCATGACAGAACTGAATTCTAGAAAAAAAGCTTTTTAAAACTCAAAGATAAAAACATACTCTTAATAAGAGATATGCTATTAGACAATGCCTTAACAACACATACACACAGGGCTGGGGATTTAGCTCAGTGGTTCCTGTCCCTGCCTTGAAGTGCAAGGGCCCGGGTTCCATCCCCAGTAACCACATACAACAATGCTGGACATGGAGACTCACACCCACTAGCAGTCAGAAGCAAATTTCACAGTGCTGGGTGTGGTGGCTCATGCCTATAATCCTAGCACTCAGAAAGCAGAAGTAGAAGGACTTCTGTGAGTTTTTTTTTTTGTTTTTTTTTTTTTTTTAGGTTTTTTGAGACAGGGTCTCGCTTTGTGGTTCAGGCTGGCCCTGAGCTCAGCCTCAAACTCACATCACAGCAATCCTCCTGCCTCTGCCTCCCGAGTGCTGGGATTACAGGCGTGAGCCACCACGCCCGGCACTGTGCTATGTGGTACTGGTTGCTGCTGGGTGTGGGTCTCCACACCCAATA
>PVIR01003499.1:0-87709 GCA_004026965.1 Petromus typicus
ATGTGTCCACTCTACTCCTATTTGTTAATCTTGTCATTCAAATTCTATGTTGAACTGTCCACGTGTTTCACCATTGAAAACAAAGTTAAAAAAGAAAACAGCTAGGTGTGCTGGCACATAGTTTGCAATCCCCGCACCTAGAAAGCCACTAGTTTGAGTCTTGGCTACACAGTGAGTTCAAGGCCACCCTGATTACTAAACAAGGCCTTGCTTTAACAAACAGAAAATGCTTAAAGGTGACTTACGAAGGAGAAGAACATAAAGACAATAAAGAGGACTTAGACCATGAAGTGGATCTGAATTAAGACAGTGGCAACAGAAGCAGAGAAGACACGGATTTCAGAAATATTAAGGATTTGGTCAGTGAGTAGCTAGGAAAAGAAAGAAAAAGGGTTCAAAGATGGTCCCCAGGGCCGGGGATTTACCTCAGAGGTTCTGGCGCCTGCCTTGCAAGCACAAGGGCCCAGGTTGATCTGTAATCACATACAACAATGCCGGGCGGGCATGGTGACTCACACCCACCAGCAATCAGAACCACATACCACAGTGCCAGGCGTGGTGGCTCACATCTGTAATCCCAGCATTTGGGAGGCAGAGGCAGGAGGATTGCTATGAGTTCAAAGCTGAGGTCAGGGCCAGCCTGAACTACAATAAGTAAGACCCTCTCTCTCACACACACATACAAAAAGATGGTCCCCAAGTTTTTGTTTTGTACAAATGGAAGGTTTTGCCTTTTGCTAAATATAGACAGTGAAGAACAAAGACTGGTTTGGGGGGAGGATGAGCATTTATTAGACAAATCAAGCATAGTACATACTTAATAAGTACTTATGACATGAGGTTATTCTAAATGCTTCAAATACCATTATCTCATTTAATTTTAGTAAATATCTCTTTGGACTCTGCCTTACATACTGGCATATAATTCACTGTGGACATTCCCTGGAGCTGCCCTTCCGAATCCCACAGGTTTAGGACACCGGCCCTGACAACCCTGCCCACACTTCAGTTACCAGCCTCACTTTCATCAGCATGAGCTCTGGCAAGATCCAAAACGCTCATGAATAGAGACTCTGCTATCACTCTGGAGAGACTATGCATTTTTAAAGAGCCCAGGATAAAGACCAATGACTTATTTACTCATTTAATTGCAATGTTGTCGGTTGAATCCAGGTCTGTGTGTGTGTGCTCAAGCAAGTGCTCTTCCACTGAGCTACATCCTCAGTCCAGGCAGTCTTTATTATACAACACAAATCTACCCTCTAAGGCAACTGCAGTTGTACCACCTCCACAGATGAAGGAACTGAGGCTTGAAGAGTCATTTCTTCATGATCACACAGGACTCTCTGGATCTGAACTCTTAATTTTACACTATATTGATTAAAATTTCCATGGAGGATGTCTTCAGACAAGAGCACTCACATCTCATGCATACAGAGATCCATGGAGTAGGGAAAGCAAATATTCTTCTGCCATAAAAATAAAAAAATTCACTAGGTGTAGTTCCCCAGATCTGTACTCTAAACTACTTTGGGGGCTGAGGCAGCAGGATTGTTTGAGGCCAGAAATGCAAAGCCAGCAAAAGTAAGTCTCAAAACCAAGTGAAAAATCAATGTAATAAAAAAGTATTATTAATATATGGATTAGCCATAGTATATTTTATCATGTGAAAATTACTGTGCTCTTCAGAGCATGCTCAACATATTTATTTACATGCAGTTTAAAAATCCAAGTATTGGGCTGGGGATTTAGCTCAGTGGTTCCGGCGCCTGTCTTGCAAGTGCAAGGGCCTGGGTTGGATCCCCGGTAACCACATACAATACTGGGTGTGGAGACTTACCCCCAGTAGCAATCAGTACCCCATACCACAGTGCCGGGCGTGGTGGCTCATGCCTGTAATCCCAGCACTCGGGAGGCAGAGGCAGGAGGATTGCTGTGATGTGAGTTGGAGGTTGAGCTCAGGGCCAGCCTGAACTACAAAGTGAGACCCTGCCTCATAAACAAATAAAACAGAACAAAAATCTGAGTATTACCTACATATTGGATCTAGAAATGCCAATAATGAATACAAGGGTTTTACACTCAGAAGGAAATCTAACTTGCTTACCACTGAAGCAACAGGAATGAATGAGAGGAAAAAAGTTAGATCATGGTTTCAGGGAACTGAGAATTAGGAAATGGATAAGAAGTGAGAGTTATCTGCATCTAATAAGTTAGGTGATAAGTTAGTGAGTATTAGAATTCCCTCTGAATCTGAAAATACTATTTCCAGATACTATAATAATTCAAATATTTTAGATTTGGGGCTGGAATTTTAGATATAGCTTTAGTAATAATACTGGTTCATTAGGAACCTGTTCAGACTTTTGCCTTAATTTACCATGACTTGGAGACAGGAGAGTAACTTAGTGACCTTTTATCCTCTGTACTCTATGAAAAAAAAACTGTCTCAGAAAGAGCTTGGGAGAGAAATGCAGGTTCTGGTTTAAACAACAACAGATAGCGAACACCTTGACCAGTGAGACAGAAGGGCTCAGGAAGTGGGTATCAGTTACACCTTAAATCTGTGACTCTGTACTTGCTTTTGGGAGTGAGAATTTGCTAACAGAAACACCTCCCTTTTCCATTTTCTCTCTCCTGACTGCTTCTCTCTTTCAGCTGGGCCCTAGGATTTTGTAGATGCCACAGGTAAAATCTGCCTAAATTCACAGTTTGTAATTTGTAAATCCCTAGAAGGGGGATTAGATCCACTTACTTTCATTTTCCCGGGACTAAGCACAAGGAGACATTAAGTAAATGTTTGTTGAATTGATATGACTATTGTTTGTAATCTTAATATCTGGTTAAACTTACTCACTTTCCTAACATCTTACCAGTATTTTAAAATTCACACTTCAGGGTGTTAACAGCATGAATTCATAGTGATTCTGATCTTACAGGTTTACTAAGGGGTTTTTGTTGATTTATTTATTGTTGGGGCTATTTGTATGATCCAGGCCAAGACAATAGTAGGAGAAAGCTTCTGTTTGTTTCTTTATTTTTAAATTGGGGGCTAATTTTAGCAAAATACAAGAAAAATTCACTGCTTGTATGTCATGGACAGTCTATTGACGTACATCTTTCTCTTTCTAGGTGTTCTCTACTCTATGTATAAGGATTACATTAGACCTCGATTCTTCAATGTGTCCAAAAAATGAAGTGATGTGCTGGAAACAAGAAAGACAACAAGCTTCTGAAAACTATTTACTTTGAAGAATGAATTTTCATTATGTAGCAAACTTATTTTAGAAGTATGAGACAAAATTCTTTGAGTAGTCTTAATGTTTTAAAAATTTTCAAGTTAACAGTCACAATCAACTCAGAAATAAAATCTCTCCTGTTGGTTTCTCTTTTTGACTTAATTTCTTGCTCTGTCTCTGTCTCTCTCCCTGTCTCTCTCTCTCTCTCTCTCTCTCTCTCTTGCTCTTTCTTTTCTTTTTTTTTTTTTTTTTTTTTTTTTTTTTTTTTTTTTTTTTTTTTTTTTTTTTTTTTTTTTTTTTTTTTTTTTTTTTGAGACAGGGTCTCGCTTTGTAGTTCAGGCTGGTCCTGAGCTCAGCCTCCAACTCACATCAGAGCAATCCTCCTCCCTCTGCCTCCCGAGTGCTGGGATTACAGGCGTGAGCCGCCACACCCGGCATTGTGGTATGTGGTACTGGTTGCTGCTGGGTGTGAGTCTCCACACCCAATATTGTATGTGGTTACCAGGGGATCAAACCTAGGTCCTTTCGCTTGTAAGACAGGCGCCAGAACCACTGAGCTAAATCCCCAGCCCTCTTTTGCTCTTTCTGTGTGTCTATCTCTATCTCTGTCTCTCTCTCTCTCTCTCTTTCATTCTTTCTGTGTGTCTATCTCTGTCTCTGTCTCTCTCTCTCACTGTTTCTGTGTGTCAATCTCTATCTCTGTCTCTGTCTCTCTGCCTTTTTTATTCTCCCTCTGTGCATGTATATGGAAGGGGTCCTGGGATGGAACCAAGGGCCTCAAGAATGCTAGGCAAATGTTCTACTGTTTTGAGCCACATTCCCAGAACCATGACTAACATTTTACTTTATTGTTAGCAGCAGAAAATAGTCTGAACTGTGCTAAGTCAATCTGAAAATAATTGGCATTGTATAGCAGTTATTTATCTTGGTTTGTGTTAACTGTTACACTCCATTCATCAATTTTCCCCAAATATTCCCAGGCAATTAAGGTTTCTTGAACTCCTTTTTCTAAGGGATATCAGAGGAGAACGGCCATGTTCATCATTTGGCACCTCATTCATATACAGTTTTGATTACTATAAACATACATGTAAAATGTTTACAACTTAAATGCATCTGAATTCATTTTTATACTTCTAGGAAGTAATTTTGGGAATATATATTATGAACCACTTCCCTGAGACAGCAAAAAGATTTGAGCGCGGATGTCCTATGCTAAGAAACCAAAGCACATATTCAATGAGTATACCTGTGGGCTCAAATGCTTGTGGAAATGTTCTTTCATTCTAAAACATTAACTAGATTTTGTTAAAGTAAAAGCTCTCTAGGCCTACATTTATTCTCTAAGACTCTAAGCCTAGGAAAGAAAACAAAATTTCATTGGAAGCCAGGTGAGACGGTGCAAGCCTGCAATCCCAGCACCGCAGGAGGCTGAGGAAGCAGGACTGTGCGCTGGAGCCCAGCCTGGGCAGTTTCCTGATGTAGGAAGACTCTGACCCAGCATTTTAAGGGAGGTGGGGTTCTGAGGATGCAGTTCAGTGAGAAGGGCCTGGGCCCAACCCCCAGTATCACAAACACAAAGATTTCACTGAAATAAAATTAAGAATATATCTGTACTGTAAGATGAGTCTTGATAGTGTTCTCCATAGCGGAGGGTTACACCGATAGAAATAACGTTTGGGGAAAGGAGATAGGTAGATAATCCAAACATGTCTCTGTCTTTTAGAGCTCAATGCACTGAGTAGCATATGATATTTCTCCATTGGTACAGGGCAGTTAAAATCTTTGTCTTTTGTATTTACCATGAGGTTCCTCTAATGCCACCAATAAGTATACCTATTTCAGTCAAGGCTATCCTCTTTGGAAAACAGACAAGGAAAGATTCACCTACTTCATTCCACTAAAGTAAATATTCAGACAGCTGAATGTAACATGCCACCTGAAGATCAGGAAATTAAGGACATCTGGCATAGAAGTAAGACATCCATTCATGTTGATTGTGAATTGAAAAGATATTTCTAACCAGGCCACCAGAAAAAATCTACTTTCTTACTGTATTCTTAGCATTAAAAACAGATTAACAGAGCCAGGATGTAGCTCAGTGGTACTATGCCTGCCTGTCAAGTGCAAGGTCCTGAGTTTGATTCCCCAGTATGACAAAAAAGAAAAACAAAAATTAACATTAGTTTATTAGAAACTGGCTTTTCTTACAAAACGCAGAAGGTTCCACAATTTTGTAATCATACGGGAAGAATGATGGTAATGTTTGCGGCTTGAAAAAAAGAGTACCTGTGCATGTAAACCCATAAACTGTGCCTAAATCAAGTTGTAAAAATCCCATCTGGAAAAAAGTTAGGAAGTATCCAGATAAAACATGAGAATCACTACAGGAGACAGTATAAACAGATAGCAAATAACACCGAAACTTACAAAACACTTCGGACAAAGCTTTCAGGTCTAATGTCATAGAGTTCATTAGTTGTGACTCCTGATGCCTTATTTACTAATTAAATTATTTCATAAAGCTGAATGTACTCCTTTGTCTTTTACTTTTTAAATTTTAGGTTCTAGATGGCTTAAACTCCATTTCTTGCATGTGTGAGCAAGCGCTCTATCACTGAGCTCCATTTCTGGTCTTTTTCAAAATTTTGAGGCAGAGTCTCACTAAATTGCTCAGGGTGGCCTCAAATTTGCAATCTTCTGGGTTCAGCCACCTGAGTAGCTATGATTAGAGGTATGTGCCACCATGCCCCACAGGTGTCCCTGGACAGTGTCCAAACTAGTCCCCGAAGTGGAGATGGGGAACCATATCTTCTCTACCTACAGGATAGGTGAGTTCACTGATTTCCATCACAGAAAAAGAATACTTAGGATGCATCAGGAAGAGTCATGACTGAGGAGCCTGGTGAGACAGAATTTGAGCAGTACACACTCAAAGACATAGCACGAGCCCTTGAGGAAGAGGTATGTTATATTCTGGGGCTGGGTATATTTATAGGGGTAGAAGTTGAGGGTAGAAATTTGTAGAATTTGTGAATCTATGAAAAGAGGGAAGTCTATTTGCAGATGAAAGGGACACTTTTTTCTGCAGGGGAGGGTCATGGCCTATTTATAACTTAGCTGAAAGTCTTCACAGGCAATAGAGCTGGAGCTCTACACAGAAAGGCTTCTTTTTTTTTAAGGTTTTTTGAGACAGGGTCTCGCTTTGTGGTTCAGGCTGGCCCTGAGCTCAGCCTCAAACTCACATCACAGCAATCCTCCTGCCTCTGCCTCCCAAGTGCTGGGATTACAGGCGTGAGCCACCACGCCCGGCACTGGTATGTGGTATTGGTTGCCACTGGGGTGAGTCTCCACACCCAGTATTGTTATGTGGTTACTGGGGATTGAACCCAGGCCCTTGCGCTTGCAAGACAGGCGCTGGAACCACTGAGCTATATCCCCGGCCCCAGAAAGGCTTCTTTTACACGTGAAAAAGATGTTCTATTCACAGGTGGGAAAGGTCTGTTTACAAGTAAAACGGAATGTCTTAAGAACACAATAGGAATTTTTGGACACTTAGAGATTTTTGACTGGATTTGTGTCCTGAATTTATAGTTTATATTAAAAGTACAATTTTAGGGCTGGGGATATAGCTCAGTGGTTTCGGTGCCTGTCTTGCAAGCGGAAGGACCGGGGTTCGATTCCCCGGTAACCACATACCATACTGGGCGTGGAGACTCACACCCAGCAGCAACCAGTACCACATACCACAGTGCCGGGCCTGGTGGCTCAGGCCTGTCATCCCAGCACTCGGGAGGCAGAGGCAGGAGGATTGCTGTGATGTGAGTTTGAGGCTGAGCTCATGGCCAGCCTGAACTACAAAGTGAGACCCTGTCTCCAAAAACCTAAAAAAAAAAAAAAAAGTAAAATTTTAAAATTATAATTTTTGGCACCTTTTCTACCTTCATTTTTTTCTTTCCTGCTTCAGTAGGCACTTTTCTTTTTCTTTTTTTTTTTTTTTTTTTTTTTTTTTTTTTTTTGATTCAGGGTCTTGGCATGGAATTGTTATATGTAGTTACGATCGAACCCGGGCCCTTGCACTTGCAAGGGAGGCGCTGAGAATGCTGAGCTAAACCCCTGGCCCTCCATAGGCCCTTTTGACAGTGTGCAAAACACTGGATATAGTGTCCCTGGGCCTCAGATAAAGAGACCCTGTTCCTGAACGAGGACTGAAGAAGGAGGCTCCAAAGGAGGACGTTCTCACCAAGACAGTGGCCGTATCAGGCATCTACTTTTTTATCTGCACCAGATCAACATGATTTGACTTGAAAGCATCTCAAAACATCAGGCTCCTCAAGTAAGAGCAGCCGCTCCACGGGGAAGACCCCATTTCTCCTGACTCCAGAGCGCCACCAACTGGTCTCAGATTTACCCCTCTGAGGCGAAGCCCAGGGACACCCTACTGACAGAACTTGGCACCGCAGTAACATCTACAGACTTGCTGAGAGCGAAAGAAACGTCAGGCTCCAGGCTCCTGAGATTGCGTGTGAAGAAAAACAAGTCTCCGGGCGAGGCTGTAGCTCCTCGGCAGTGCGCCTGGCTAGTGGTGACAGGTTCTGGGTTCCATCCCCCGCAGAGAGAGATTACAGTGCAGGTGTGTAGTGCACCACCGTGCATTTCCACTGAGAAATTTAAAGTGGAAATACAGTGGCGGTGAACCTGTGACACGTGTGCCACAGTGGGCTTCTTGTATCATCGAAAGCTCTAAAAGGTTCACCATCACTGAAAGGAATCCTTACCTGTTAGAGGTGGAGGTCTTTTAATTTTATACGTCCTATGCCTAAAATCACCCTGAGCCTTTTTTTTATAATTAAAATAATAGATAGTATATAAATGTACTTCTCAACCTTTTAAAAATCTATTATCTCTTTATAAACAAGACTTGCATACCCATAACCACCATGTCTATAGTTTACATTACAAAAATATATTGTATTTTCCTATTGTTAAAAATCAAAACCTGTTAAGAATCATACATACAATCCAGGGATGAGGCTGGGGATTTAGTTCAAGTGGTACTGCACCTGCCTTGCAAGAATCCAGACATGGTGGTACGAGCTTATAATCCCAGCACTCAGGAGAGTGAAATAGGAGGATCAAGAGTTTGAGGCTAGCCTAGGCTATGTAGTGAGATCCCGTGAGGGAGAAAAAGACAAACAAAGATGTAGAGATTTCTTTCTGGGGTGGCAGCAAACGTTAGCATTTCAGAGATCTTACCTAGGCCAGTTCTTGGGTGAGGTGGTCAAGTAGAAGAAGCAGGAGGAGGAGAAAAAGAGAAGGATCCCTAAAACAGTCTGTCAATGAGCAGATGAGTCCTAAATGCATTCTGTGCAGTGGTATGCACTTGTGACCACGTTCACACCAGGAAGTGCAGAAACACGCCGGCCCTCTGACAGGACCCGTGGCTGACAGCCTGCGTCAGTGTTTACTTACTGGCGGCTTCTTCCATCAGCAGGACTTTACAGATGCTTCCCACATAGCCCTGGGTCAGGCTTCTCAAAACATGCAGCAATTACAAAATCCTGCTGTAGTTCAGGCTAAAGCTCGATGCCACAGGGAATCTACCAGCCAGGAGCACGCTGTGTCCTGACCAGGGCATATAGTGAAGAGCAGCAGGTCACAGGGTGCCAGCACCCTCACAAGAGCAGATCCTATCAGCGCAATGTCACTGTTTCCCAAGAGATCTGAACCCTACAGTTAATCTTCAATCCGGGGAGGAGAAGCTCTGGGAGAAAAAAGTTAGTGTCCAAAGGTTCTACCAAGCCCAGTTTGCTGCAGGCAGCATAGAGCTATGCTGAACCATGATGTTCTATTTTCTCTGTCTCAAATCAATGCTTACAACCTCCAACTAGAAAAAGTTTCATTTCTAGGCGGCTGATATACGTCACTTTGTGGCTCTGAGTTGATGAAAAAATGGATATGTCAAAGTGCTACTAGGAATCTAAAAGGTCCCACACTGCGAGGACCAGAAACACACCTTACTCTTGTGTCTTTGAGAAAAGCTTTCAGGACAGAGGCTGTCACATAGAGTATAAGTAGAGTTTACACAAAATGATAGATTTTCAGATACAAACAGAGGCAGAGACACCTGTAAGGGCAAAAGTGAGTATAGACATGGCAGCTGCACTGAATGAGGTGTCAACTTTCATTTATATGATTAACCAGATCTTTAAGAGAATATCCTTTCCTTCCTCCAAGGCCATTTTCTCTCACAATGAAAATGGACAGTGACCAGTGACCTAGATCACTGTCTACTCCCTGGGTGGATGTCTTCCTTAGTTTGTTAGGAGCCCTTGAGATTTTTTCCAACCTCTCATCCATGGTTTAGACTTTGTCCAGGCCCTGGACCTTATCAACACACTCAGAGGATATGATCTTCTCTTGAGTTAAAGTTTGGAACCACAAATATCTGTGGATTTTATCTGTAGATAATGATTAAGAAAGCAAAAGGAAAAATAATATTCCAGCTTTTTCAAGTAGCCTCCCAGACACATGCTCCAGCTGATTCATGTCTAACTTTATGCCTACCAAAACAAACGAGGATTCCCAAGGGGAAGCTCAGATTTAGGGTTAGTCAAAGCACTCTAAAAGATCCGATAGGGCTGGGGAGTTAGCTCAGTGGTTCTGGCACCTGTCTTGCAAGCTCAAGGACCAGGGTTCGATCCCCAGTAACTACATACAATACTGGGCATGGAGACTCTCGCCCAGCAGCAACCGGTACCACATACCACAGTGCCGGGCGTGGTGGCTCACACCTGTAATCCCAGCACTCGGGAGGCAGAGGCAGGAGGATTGCTCTGATGTGAGTTGGAGGCTGAGCTCAGGGCCAGCCTGAACTACAAAGAGAGACCCTGTTTCAAAAAAAAAAAAAACCTAAAAAATAAAAATAAAAGATCCAATAAAATATAGAGTACTGGGTCAGGGATTTAGCTCAGTGGTTCCAGCATCTGTCTGGCAAGTGCAAGGTCCTAAATTCTATCCCTGGTAACCACATACCACAATGCCAGGGTGGTGGCTCACGCCTGTAATCCCAGCACTTGGGAGGCACAGGCAGGATTGCTGTGAGTTTGAGGCTAGTTGAGGCTACCTTGTGAGTTCAGGGCCAGTATGAACTACAAAGCAAGACCCCATTTCAAGAAAAAAAAGAAAGAAAGAAAGAAAGAAAGAAAGAAAGAAAGTCTTCCATATTTTTCTGCTCTGAACACATCTGAAAGGTCAAAAAGTATCAAGTAGCCAAAGTACTCTGGAAATCACTATGCCAAGTCTGGAAACAGCACTCTCCTTACAAGCATCATTGCTACGAAAACCGAACCTGAAACTAATGTGACAATCAAGTCCTCTGTAGAAACATGACTCTAGATGACACAATGCCATCCTATAATAAAGAACGGCCACCTGGCAGTGTTATGATGGGAGATGGGGTCCTGGAAAGGTTTCTAGGTTTTTGTGTAGGATGAACAAAAAATTGGACATGGCGTGCAAGAGAAAGTGCAAAAATTAAACGTAGGCGACAGTGTTGTCAGAGTGACTGCGCTGAAGCTGGTGGAAGGGAAAATGGCAGGGGGATAACCCACTCATTTCACTGCCCTGAGTGTTGAACTTAAGAATTTCAAATTTCCCATCAGATTTAGGGAGCCTTTCACTGGGCTCCCTAAATGACCGACATGATTGACAGGGTGCTGGGTCGTGTCCACTGAATCTGCCACACATGTCCTTTCTCATAATTCACTTTTAACTGGATGTATGAATGCAGTTCATATGCCTGATGCTCTAACGAGCTCCATGTGAAGAAACGTTACTACAGGTGATGTCAGCAGACCTGGCATACATGTGTCCTAGTTTGGGGTTTTGGAATTTTACAGGGTTGGCTCAGGGTCTTTGTTGTTTTGTTTTGTTTTTGAGACAGGGTCTTACTTTGTAGCTTAGGCTGGCCCTAAATTCACTATGTAGCCCAGACTAGCCTCAAATTCACAGCAATCCTCCTGCCTCTGCCTCCGGAGCACTGAGATTACAGGTATGAGCCACCACATAGCATGGTACCATTGTGATACATGCTAACGGGGATTGAACTCAGGACCTTGCGCCTGCAAGGCAGACACTGGAACTACTGAGCTAAATCCATGGCCCTTTGTTTTCCCTTCTCTCTCTCTCCTCTCACTCTGTTTTGTTTTGTTTTTGTTTGTTTGTTTGTTTGTTTTTTGAGACATGGTCTCCCTGGCTGGCTTTGGATTCACTATGTAGCCCAGGTCTCAAACTCATAGCAATCCTCCTGCCTCAGCCTCCCAAGTGATGGAATTACATGCATGTACACCACCACATCTGGACTGTTTTTCTTATCTCTGCCTCTTGGTAGTAAACTTCAGGACAAAGGCGAGGGGTATTGGTCCTAAGGTGTTGCCAAGGTACAGGTGAGTAGAGAAGAGTGATCCTGAAGCCCTAATCGTACTATCTACTTACTGCCCCCAAGATACCTTTAAGGCTGTGCTGAGGGATGTCAGTTTTCTATGGCAATTGGCCGCTGTACAGGGGTATTGGTCCTACCTTTGCAGACTGTGGAACTCTTTCCCTGTCTGATCTACGGGGTAAGGGAGCTGTACTCCTCTTCCAACTGTTCACTGATGAGCTCCAGATAGGAAGGCAGGTTTTGGTTCTTGCCTCAGATCATCATCTGTAGTTTAATAGCTATTAAATGAGATTAAAAAAATTTGACTGAGAGATGATGCATGGTCCAAATGAGAAGCTATGAGAAGCATTAATAAAGGCCTCATTAAGAGAAGTGGCTAAAGGAGTGGAAGGAACAGGTTATTATAAGCTACAGTGGTCTCTGGGACTGGATAAACAAGGTTGCATGTTCCTGTCTGATTTGCTGGAAGACAGAAGCAGGAATTAGTGTCACATAAAGTTTCTAGGTTTCTAGAGACACAGTTGGAAGGTCTGCCTTGGCAATATCCTGACCACTTTTTTCTGATTCTTGTGTGTCTGGAGACAATTTCCATGAGAATCATGCCAGGCTCTTAAGGACACACTCAGTTTACCCAGATACTGGCAATGTGCAGGGAAGGCTTTATTTTTATCTTTAGGATCCGTTTGCAAAGGAAGTCTTTTAATGTGCCCAAATCCTGGCTCTGACCTCAGTCTTGAGTTCTGTTTATACCAACGAGCACCTGGAACTTAAGCACTGCATGAGTGGATACTTGTTCCCAAAGATGTGGTTTTATAGAAGAAACTTGAGCAAGGCTACTTTTATAGGATCGGAGGAGGGAAGCAGCCTCCTCATTGAGGTTAACCGGGTCCTAAAATCAGGGCAATTTCATTGCCCTGAAAATCCTACAGGCTAGGTAAGGACATTAACTGAAAGGGAGGACCAGTAAAAATACAGCTGACAGTCCTGGACTAAGTGGGGCTCATAGAATTTAATGAGATGGATTTAAGTTTCTGTGAGGTAATCACACTTATCATCTCCCCCAGAGGCAATCCTTTAGCCACCAAATGGGACCTCAAGAAAAATAAGAAGAAACCAAAAGAAGTCACCTTATAACTTGAGGAGAGGATCTCAAAGTGAGTCATGGTAAGCAAAACAGTGGCAAAACTAGCTACACAAGACATACAAGGAGGAACCCTATTGAGCTGGGCAACGTGGTGCATGCCTATAATCCCAGCACTCCAGAGGCTGAGGTAGGAGGATGATCATGAGTTTGAGGCCAGTCTGAACTACATAGAGATTCTGTCTCAAAAACAGAAAGAAAAAAAAAAAGGAGAGACTCTATTTCCAGAAGCCAATTAGTAGGATCAAAATAGTTCCTTCATCTGACTTGGCTGGTTGGCTGGCATTTTCATTTCTGAAAGGAAGCTCGAGGCCATCCACTGGTCTGCAGGCAGGTCTGTGGCTCACCTCTTCATTTTCCGGTGCCTCATGCAGCTTGGGTTTTACCCTGCAGAGGTGAATCTAAAAGGAAAGCGTCCTTGAGATGAAGACCAGAGAACCAGTTAGTGTCCCCGTGATCTGTGTCAGGAGGGTCTGCATTTAGGAGGGTGAACAGGAACGACTACCTGCCTGAGGAGCCCAAGCTCCTGGACTAGGCCGTATTCTCCTGCTGGCTCGGCTACCAGTGGAAATGGGGTGTGTGGCATGGACACTGGCACTGCAGGCAAAAACTGATCAATAACTGTTGGCAAGCCTGAGTCCCAAGAGCCACACTGGGGTGCTTGCTCCGGGACCTAGAGCCACTGCTTTGTTTCTCCTTGACCCAGGGCAAACGAGAATGACAGGCAGCCAGGGACTCATACCCCTGGTAGGCAGGGGAGCGCGACCTTCCTTCCCCTCACTTTCATCAGCAGACATAGGCACAAGCAATCAAAATAGCACAGGATTATCTGGCCATCCATTCCTAGAAGTGCTGGTAAACAACATAACCTCAGCTGTCCTAACTTCTCCCTACTATGCACTCTCATGAGTGCGGCCTTTCTTTCTCCTTCGTGCTCACAGAGGCCGATCAGGCCTTGACTCTCCTCTGGCCCTCAGCAGGCCCTGACTCACCTCTTTTATGGGGTTACTACCTTTTGTGAAGATATAGATTAAGGTCCTTGAGCTGAATGACTATTGGGGTGGCCTTGCTGATGGTTTTCCAGCTAGGTCTTATTTTCAGGGAAAGAGGGTCATATCAGACAAAAGCTACAAGATCTGAATTTTCTGATAGTGAAGGGCTAAGTGAGAGAGCAGGGGCAAGAAGGGATTGGGGGACCGGGGATATAGCTCAGTGGTTCCGACACCTGTCTTGCAAGCGCAAGGACCCCGGTTCGATCGCCGGTAACCACATAACAGTACTGGGTGTGGAGACCCACCCCAGCAGCAACCAGTACCACATACCACAGTGCCGGGCGTGGTGGCTCACGCCTGTAATCCCAGCACTCGGGAGGCAGAGGCAGGAGGATTGCTGTGATGTGAGTTTGAGGCTGAGCTCAGGGCCAGCCTGAACTACAAAGTGAGACCCTGTCTCAAAAAAAAAAAAAAAAAAAGGGATCGGGGCTTTCTTGGGAGAGAAAGAAGATTGAGTTCATAGCCTTCACAAGATGTCATGGATAATTACCACCTGAATAACCACCTGGATCCATGTGGCTTAGGCCAAGTTCCCAAATGCCCTCACAAGGAGCCATGGCATCAGGTGGGCCGAGCTTATGCCTCTGGTTTTGACAGAGAGATGAAAAGCGGGCCTCCCTCAGGCTAAAGTGCTTCGGGCCTGTGAGTGCGTATGCCTTGGGAGACTGCAGAGACTCATTCTCGCCATCGTGTCTTGGGAATGGGTTTCCCAGGCCACTCTGTGAGAAACTTGGCTTAAGAGTGGGGCCTTTTCTTTATTTTGTGTCTCCCTGAGTGAGCAAGAAGTTCAGAGTCCCATCGAACCCGGGGACATGATGTGGTGCTCAAAGTAAAAGAAAGCCTAGTGAGGCTGCTACATAACCTAGAAGATGCCTCCAGACACCTCTCCCCATTTCTGGTCAGAGGAAACACGTACCTCACGATCGCTGGTGCTTTTCTGCACAAGCACTCATTTTTCAAGGATCTTAGACTAGCTATTGTAGGAGAAGTTCACAGGCCACAATGGTGTGCTGTGATTGCACAAATGCATAGAAGTTTTCTTGCTCCTGGAAGAGATTAAAATTCTCTATTCTCTGGTTAGGTTACCCATTCATCAGAATTTTATTTTTACAGAAAAAGAGAGGAAATATAAAATTCCTCCAAAAAAGGGCCTACTGTTGTGCCCAGATTTTGAGTCCTCCAGTGGCCACAAGGGAGCTGAGTCCGATGTCAAGCACACGAGGGTCTTTATTACAAGCTCCAGCAGGGACTTAATCGTCACCGATGCAACAGATCAGAGTTGAGAGCCCAGAACTTCCGAGTGGCAGGGTTTTTATGGAGGTTATAGCAAAGCTGGGGAAATTGCTATTCTGGCAGTGCATGACTGGTGGACTTTAATTACAGCTTATCTCACTGGTCATTGTAACTTTTTCCTGACTAGGCCTATGTCACAGTCACCTTGCCCCAGGGTTCCTGGAACTGGAGTCTGTGACTCGGTCATGTGGCCTTTTCCAGAACCAACGTCTACATTTAATCACTTTACTTTAAAACGGGGTCCATCTTTCAAAAATGGGGTTGCTTCGGTCTTTCACTACCTTCTGGCTAGGCTTGCAAAGAGGTTACTGTGGGTGCAGGGTCCTGGGTGGGTTTCTAGGTTCTTGTATGCAATGAACCAAGAATTGGATGCACCGTGTAATGCTAAGGAAAAGGCAGCAAAGTTTAATTTAGGCAATAGTACGCCCAGGTTCAGTATGCTGGAGAGTGTCCTATATGCCAAATTGTACTATCTAGATTAGCAGGACTGCTTCCCAAGACCCTACAGGGCATCACAAAATACAGGGATCACAAAATACAGGCCTGGAATGGATCACAAAATACAGGCCAGTGCAACCAGTTCGACTCATCAGTTGTCCTACTCCTAAGCCTCACAGGGAAGGTTTTCTTCCATCCCAAGTAGCTCTGCCTCCCTCTCCCCAGGCTATATGGCTGCCTATCCAAAAGTAATTCCAGCCCAACCTCAGCCTCCACCTTACACTCCAAGTCTTTCATTGAACATGAGTGGTGAACAAGGGAGAATAAATGGACCAACAAATCACTCTAATTATCTACAGTGCTATTTAGAGCTCATAAAAATATTCTTAGGACCCCTCACACCCATTACAGCATTAAAGGCAGATAAGTAAATATTGCTTGAAGATTTTATTAGCTAGCTAGAATCTACGATGTGAGGGTATAAATGAACTAAGCCATATGTGGTGGGACACAATAATTTCAGAACCTTGGGAGGCTGAGGCACAAAGATTTCAACTGCCAGCCCCACCTGAGTATAATGCCAATTTTGTCATAAAGGCCCAGAAACATAGGTCTGTAATACCCATGTTTATTCTTTAGAATATTTCTATTGCTGAATTATTAAACTTTATGAGTTTTATTATATTGAACAATGAATATCTAACAGGAAAAAATAAGTATTGAATTTTTAATATTTACTGAGTTTTCTTTAAAAAGCATCAAAATTTTTAATTCCAACTGTTTTTTGGTGTACAAAGACTAAATAGGGACAATGAAAGAGCACTATAAAAAATCTTTACTTCAATTATCACATCTTCGGGCCAGGGATATAACTCAGTGGTTCTGGCGCCTGTCTTGCAAGCACAAGGACCCAGGCTCGATCCCCGGTAACCACATAACAATACTGGGCGTGGAGACTCACCCCAGCAGCAACCACTACCACATACCACAGTGCCGGGTGTGGTGGCTCACGCCTGTAATCCCAGCACTTGGGAGGCAGAGGCAGGAGGACTGCTGTGATGTGAGTTTGAGGCTGAGCTCAGGGCCAGCCTGAACCACAGAGTGAGACCCTGTCTCAAAAAAACCTTAAAAAAAAATTATCACATCTTCAGTTATCTACTTCAATTATCACATCTATGTGTGTTGTCTTCACACATGACAACAACATGTTCCATATACATATCACTTACACTGACAGCACATGTGTTTTGCTTTCCTGGCCTTTCTGTAGGACACACTTGACATCTCACTGGTCTTGCTATTTTTTCAGGAAGTTATTATATTATTGTGTATAATATATAATAACCTATATTATATATATAATATATATAACCTATATTATATAATAGTGTATAATATATAATAACCTATATAATAATAGGTTATTATATATTATATATAATATAGGTTATTATATATTATAGTGTGTAGTTAACACAATAAAATAAAATAGGGTATTAATGTATATTTTTGTAGAAGAAACATCAACACTTTCACATCAACTGGGTACTTACAAAACCTAAAATATTACTTCAGAAATAAATTCACTACAATGGAAATACCAGTAGAACTGTATAACAAAAAGAATCTTCTCTTCAACTGTCACACTGAAGGCAGACCTCACTCAGGACAAGTGCACGTTCCATGCTCATCTCTCGCTTACACTGACAGCTTAGCTTTCCTTTGCTTTTCCAGACCACTCTTGTCACCTCTTCTCTTCCTATTTTTTCAGGAGCTTCCTACTATATTGCACAACATGCGCTTAGGCAAATAAGATATCAATAAAATATGTGATAAGAAATTAGAATAGACATCAACTTTTTATTGAAATCTTTATTGGTACATTAAATATACATATCATGATTTCACTCCACAATGAGAATTTGTACCAGTATATGACACAACTTAATTCTCATTTTTTTTCCCATAGCCCTACCCACCCTACCACCCCCCCACATCAACATTTTTATATCAGCTGTTTCCTTGCTTACAAAACTTTAAAGAGAACTTCAGAAATAAAAACCTGTGTGTACTACAACATAAACAAAAGTCTACCTCAGAAATAGTCTTTGCTTCAACTATTACACCCAAGGCAGCTTTGACACATAAAAACTTCATGTTCCATACACAAGTATGGCTTACACTGATGGAATCTATGTTTTGTTTTCCTGTCCCTTCTTTTAGGGCACAATTGACATCTTTTTTTTTCTGTTGTCACAGTATGTCTTTGAACTGCCTATTCACTTGTCAGCTCACTAGTATGCTCCAGTTTTTTTGCAGTTCTGTGGGCAGAAACATTTTGTTTTTCCTCTGCTTTCAAATGATCTTTTATAAATTCTAGTCCTAATCCTCTAAGATAATTTCTCTGTGTTTATTTTTATTTTTATTTTTATTTTAGACAGGGCCTCACTTTGTAGTTCAAGCTGACACTGAACTTACTATGTAGCTCAGGCCACCATGCCCAGCATTGTTGTATGTGGTAACTGGGGATCAAACTCTGGGCCCTGCACTTGCAAGGCAGGTACAGAAATCACTGAGCTAAATCCTCTGCCCTTGTACTTGTTATTTTTGTGTGTGTATAAATATCAAAATATTTATCCCATACAAAAACACAACCATTGTGCTTCACATGACATCACAGTTACTGTAACTTACCAACAACATACACTCCATCCTTGGTTTTGTTGTAAGACACAATCTCACGCTCACATTTTGTTGAGCTTTCCCTATTAATATTTCCATCGGGCCGGGGATTTAGCTCAGTGGTTCCGGCACCTGTCTTGCAAGTGCAAGGGCCGGGTTCGATCTGCTGGTAACCACATACCATACTGGGTATGGAGACTCATGCCCAAGCAGCAATCAGTACCACATACCACAGTGCCGGGCGTGGTGGCTCACTCCTATAATCCCAGCACTCGGGAGGCAGAGGCAGGAGGATTGCTGTGATGTGAGTTGGAGGCTGAGCTCAGGGACAGCCTGAACTATAAAGCGAGACCCTGTCTCAAAAAAAAAAATTTTTTTTTCCATCATGGTGCAATATTAACATCAGTACTACCACTTTGTTTTTACTTCGTCATATATGAGACCAATGTAAATCTTTCTAAAATCCAAAGATTGTACTGTATGATCTCCGTTTTGAAATTGTAGCATTCAATTTAGGATTTCTGCTTTGTTCCTGCACATAGTTCCTACATCTGTCAACTTGTGCTCTGTTAGCAAATGTAATTTCAAATGAAAACTTGCAAACCTCTGTCAAGTGTCACATTTCAATTAGTTTGGGAGATGGGAACAAGTCTGTTCACAACATCATTCAGTGTTTATGAATAAGGACATAGTGGCTGAGTTCCAGGATAAATTTCTAAATTGAAAGCATAATAAGCCTTTGCGTCTACAAGGGCATAAATTTTTATGACATATTTATGAGCCATTTTATATTCCTCCAATTACCATGAAAAACCCCTGCTAAGTACAGCAGACTTGTGGATGCTTTCAGTTTAGCTAGTGAGGTGTCATAATAAATACATTTTAAAACACAGCTATTGGTGTGTACAGAACATTTTACTTTGTGTATTTCACAACACCTTGTAGCATTTCATCTGTTATAATTTCAACACTGAATGGCAGTGCTGCCCTTTTCTCTAATAGGTTTCACCCTGCCAAGTTCCTCACTATTTCAGACCTAGTTCTAACATTGGATCATTCCATTTGTTTGCATGAGCATTTTGCAACATTTCAACTAGTCAAATATGCGCTCACACTGCTATCTGCTTCATCACCTGAATCAAGGAGATCTGGATTCCCTGTATCTGTATTAGTCAATTCTTACACCATTTCACTCTCACAAGAACTTTAGCTCAAATGGCCAAAATCAAAGACATTAGCATGTTCATCATCTATGCATGAATAATCTGATAATTCCCTTTTGACCTCCTCCAAGAGGAAATAAAACAAAACACTAATAACTATTCTACTCCTTCTCGTTCTCCTAGAACGTATTTCTTGCAGATGTAAATATCTTTGTACACAACTTTTAGAAACTGTCTGAGAGCCAGGGGTGGCGGTGCACTCTTCTCCTCCAGCACTCAGAAGGCTGAAGCAGGAGCATCACCATGAGTTTGAAGCCCGGCTGCCTGGACTACCTAGTGAGCTCAGGGAGCTACATAGGAACACCCTGTCTCAAAAAAGTGAGAGAAAAGGGCCGGGAATTTAGCTCTGTGGTTTTGGCACCTGCTTTGTAAACTCAAGAGCCCCAGGTTCAATCTGTGGTAACCACATACAATGCCTGGCGTGGTCACTCACGCCCACCAGCAATCCGTACTGCATACCACAGTGCCAGGCATGGTGGCTCATGTCTATAATCCCAACACTCGGGAGGCAGAGGCAGGATTGCTGTGAGTTCCAGGATCGCCTGGGCTGCATAGTGAGCTCAGAGCCAGCTTGGACTACAAAGTGAGACCCTGTCTCAAAAAAAATTAAAATTAAAATTAAAATTAAAAATTAAAAGTAAAAATAAGAGAAAGAAAACAAGAAATTGAGAGCAATGGAATTCACAACATAATCTTGATATTTTTGGTACTAGACTAAACATATTTTTAAATGGTAAAAGTAATACTCATTTGAGATATAAGCACTAGATTAATAATGTTAGAACAAGATAAATTTGATTTAAATTTTTTAAAAAAGGCTTTCCTTTAAAACAATTCCTTTTTAAAAAAACAAATACACAGGAAATGTTATTTCATAGTTATTCCTAAAACACCAAAAAAGAGCCCATACTTTAATTCAAATAAGTTACGGATAATGTTGACATAGATGGAAGCTTTGCAACAACGGTCAACAGTTTTTACTACAGAGGCAAGAGCCTATGGTCTGTGGAAATTTAAGGAACAACCTCCTTTATAGATAACAACAGAGACAGCTTGTAACCCATGTCACTGGAGCTTATAAGTTCCAGTTCCTTGATGAAACAAGACACAGTTTTCTGGCACTGAAAAAACACTAAGCCATATTGTAGCAATCAGAAGTAGACGGTTGATACTACAAATGATATATTGAAGTCTTATTTCTTTTTCTGACAGTAAACTAAGAAATAAGATCCAGAACCTGATGAGAGGTCACAAGTGTATAAGGCCAGCCTTACAGCATTCCTAGGCTGGCAAGAGGATCAACAATTTGATCCCAATATGAGCAACTTAAAATTTTCAAAATTAAAAAAGAAAAAAAAAAAAAAACATTGGGTATTAGTTCAGTGAAAAGGCCTAGATTCTAGATTCAAGCCTGGGTACAAAAAAAAAAAAAAAAAAAAAAATTGGTTACATTCACATAATTTAGGCAATCCTAGTTTCTTACAAGATTACCACATCTCTAATCTTTATCACTAATAATATTTGGTACATGTTAAAAAGATGAATTTATTGGGGCCGGGGAGTTAGCTCAGTGGTTCCGGCGCCTGTCTTGTAAGTGCAAGGACCCGGGTTCTATCCCCGGTAACCATATACCATACTGGGTGTGGAGACTCACGCCCAGCAGCAACCAGTACCACATACCACAGTGCCGGGCGTGGTGGTTAACGCCTGTAATCCCAGCACTCAGGAGGCAGAGGCAGGAGGATTGCTGGGATGTGAGTTTGAGGTTGAGCTCAGGGCCAGCCTGAACCACAAAGCGAGACCCTGTCTCAAAAAAACAAAAGATGAATTTATTGGAAAACATTCAGAATGATGGTGTATACATATTCTGCAATGTGATTATTTTTTCCTCAGGCTGGAATCTGATAAAATATCAAAATAAATTGTTAGGGACAAATTAAAGTTACAGTATTTCAAGCATTAAACACCAAAGTTTCTCAGAATTGGAACTAATCACTCTCTATGAGATTGGAGACCTGGAGTCAAACTGCCAAAAGAAAAATTAGAATTAAAAGAAGAGAAAATATTTCAAAACATAAACATGACTGTAGATACAGGGAGAAATCATATTCTCCATCTTATTAATAAATATGATAATGAGGATTTGTGGTTGATGAGGATGCTTATCGCCTTCATCAGTTACTTTTATACTTTTGGTCATGTTATGTTTGTGATTACTATAATTATAGCTAAAATCTTTTCCTAGACATAATAGGTAAATATTGTAACAGATATAAAACCTAAAAGAAAAAAATTACAGTACCCATGATGGCACATGCCTATAATCCCAGCACTCAGGGCAGGAAGATCGCCATGAATTCAAGGCCACCCTGAACTACAAAGCAAGACCCTGTCTTCAAAAAAATTACAATCTGGATGATGATAACCAGCAATATTACAAAGATCCAATGATTTCTTGAAAGAAACACACACTTGTGTGTTTTCTTTTCCCCAAATATATCTTCCATATTCTAATTTCTTTCCATATTTTTCTTTCTTTCACCTTTTACCAAATATATTTCCTATACCTGTGCTAGCCACACAATATATTTTAAAAATGAGCCTTCCTACCTCTTTTGGTCAATTTCCTTGTTTCTATAACAAAATACCTAACATCACAACTTAAAATAGGAGAAGCTTTTTTGGCTAACGGTTTGTAGTCTAGTAGTCCACTGACCATTGGACACAATAGTCCAGTAGTCCACAGTCCACTGATTCCAAGGCAGGGCAGCATGGCAGAGAGGTACAGCAGAGGAAAACCTGTTTACCTCCTGGTCACCAAGAAGCAGGGTCAAGGGAGGAGCTAGAAAGGGAGGAAAAAAACCTTTCAGGTTCAAGCCCACAGTCACCTACCTCTTCAAACTAGGCTCCATGTCTAAAATAGCTGTAATACCCTTCTGATCCAACCACCTTCCCAAAGCCCTACCTATAAATGCATAAGGCCTTTGGAGGATATCTAGATATAAACCGTAACACCAAATTTTCTAAATATGCAAAAAGAGACCATCTCCTTCTAGTGGCCACTCTGACTTAATCTATCTAGGTAACACCCCCACTACTATGTGTTGATTTACAGTTAGTTAGCTTTGCTCTCTGTCTACAAAAGTTGATAACTCCTTCTTTGGAAATATCCATTTAAAACAATTTGAATGAATGCTCCTGATAGATTTGGCTCAGAATAAACTACTGTATTTTCTTCTTGTCCTTCAGAGCAGAGTCATTACTCTGCATCAACACGTTCTACAAAACAGTAATGACTCATTTCTGCACAGTCACCGACATGGGTTTGTGTGCATTAATATGTACCTTCATGGCCTATATCTTTTATTTACATAAGAGGCTCTTTCTTCTATTCTTTCCTTCCACCTATTCTGCATATGGTTTTTTATGCTTTTGTTTTCTCTAAAACAACTGCCTGAAATTAATTCTTCCCACTCTTCCCTTTTCATTTTTCTGGAAAACTCCTACGTATTCTTTAAGGTTCTCTTAAAATACCCACCGTTATGATCATCTCTTGCTGCTCCAGGCAGCTTTAATTAGTCCTACATTCCGTCTGTTACTCAAGCACTTCTTACTGTGCTCTAGCCCTTCAACTCATTCTCTATATATTTACTCAGAATCTCATATGTACTGTCATATGCTTCGGGTACAAACACAAATAAGAAGAGCCCTTACTGTGATTACTGTTTTGTGTTTCCTTCTCCCGTTAAATTGCTAGCTTCTCAATAGAGATTATCTTATCCCTGTATATCTCTGGTCCTAGCAAAGACCAGGTATATGAGAGGTGTCCCCAAAATGTATTATCTCACTTTTATATGCTAAGATCCTCAGGTAACAAAGACAAAGTTATCTAATCTATACTAAAAATAGCCCTCCCTTGACTCTGTTAACTTGAAATGCAGAGCCCAACATCCCTTTTGCGAATGAAGGACTTGTCACCTCGCTGTTTGGAGAAGGATGCTGCTGGCAGCAAGCCCTGAGCTCTCAGCCACACTCCTCCCAGGAAGCCCATTCCAGGGCCTGATCTGTGTGAGGTGAAGACTCCCCCTCTTACCCCATTGGAAGGTTAACAGTCTTCATTATGTATCATAGTTCAACTTCTACCCATTGTTGCCTCCCTTCCATCCCTAAGTAGTTATCTCTTAACAAAAACCTTATCTCTGTCTCAAAATTGGCTTCCCTTACTTCCTCCAGTAACTTGAAATCAAAGTTGCTGAAGGACAATCTGCCCTCACTCACTCACCACTCTGTCTTTAGCTTCATGACACTTTGCCCTGTATGTCATTCTCTCTAAATTGCTTTCTCTCTGTTTTCAGTTACTACTTTGTCTCCTCCTCCTCTTTAATGTAGGCATTCCTGAAGTTCAGATTACAGTCTTCTTCTAATTTTTTACAATCTTCAGTTCATTTCTTCTACTGGAGTCTCAGCTACTACTAGACATTTAAGGGACAGGATGGATTAGTGGGAAGACAACCTAACACTAGTATAAATTTGACCTAAGTCCAGGTCTACACAGCAGGGAAGCCATAGAAAACTATTAAATCTTTGTGTTTCATTTCTTCATTGAAAATAAGCATGACATTGATCTCACAGGGATGTTTTAGTGCCCCAAATGCTCCTGCCTCTCTATCTTTTTACCCATTGTACCTATGCTGGAATATTCTTGCTCTGCTCTTCCTTCATGTGGCTAAATCTTATCAAGTGGTTTCACTTTAGATGTTCCTTCTACCAAAGAGCCTCCTGTGACCCCAACATCTGGACAAAGGTTGTCCATTCCAATATCCATAAGCCTGTGCTGAACTTCTCTTTCCATAGAACTGTCTCTCTGAGTTGCTTCTACTGACCATTTGACTGTCCCTCCTTGAAGTCCAGGTCTTTCTTCTGTTCACTGTTGCATCCTCAGGGAGGCCTCCAAAGCTGCCAGCCTCACTTCTCAATCATGCCACTGTTGCAATTTATTCATAATGACTCCAAAATGGCTCTTTTTGTAGCCTCTTTCCTTAGGCTTTATCTGTTGGACTGTCTCCCTGGATATCCAGCTGGAAGCCAACAAAGGTGTTTGAGATCGTCCTCTTTACCCAAACCTGTAGGCTCTTATGATTCCTCTATGTTCCCAATATCTGGGACTTCAAGTCTGTAGGTTCCCATGGGCTTCTCATCCCTAAATAATTCCCATCACTAAGCCTACCTACACAGCTTCCCTTTCTTTCTCTTTCTACTGCCACCTTCCTGTTTAGGCCTTCATTACTCTTAACAACTGCAATGTCCTTCTGATCAACCTG
Source organism: Petromus typicus (assembly GCA_004026965.1). Taxonomy (NCBI): domain Eukaryota; kingdom Metazoa; phylum Chordata; class Mammalia; order Rodentia; family Petromuridae; genus Petromus; species Petromus typicus. Next base: position 24,833 of record PVIR01003499.1, read on the forward strand.
ATATTTCAATGGCTCCCCATTGCTTGCAGAGTAAAGGAGAAGGAAAGGGAAGTGAGCTCATGTCAGTGCCCACTTCCTGCCAGTGAGGAAGGTATTTTACATCATCACATTTAAATGCACAATTCACTTTTCATCTGACACTCAAGTTTCCTCACCCCATGGTTCCAGCCTTCCTTCTAGCTCTCCACTAGACAAACCCTTCATGTCAGTTAAGTTCCTCCTTGTTAGTATCCTGAACGCACCTCAGCAGAAGCCTATGACCACATGATGCTTGGAGGGACATCTAGACACAAACCATAACATTCTGCCGTGGCCCTTGTGTACATTCCTTACACAAAAGGCATTTAGTCCATCTCCAAGAGTTGTCAAAGTCCTAACAGCTTCAGCTTTGCTGAAAAATTTTCCTCAAGTCTCTGAGATTTAAGGCAAATTATTAGCTGCAAGCATCTGTACAAATGAAAAGAAAAGTAAATACTCCCAACACTCAGTAGCACAAGATAGACATTTCCATTCCAAAAGTTACAAATAGAGGGATACAAAGGAATGCGACCAAAGAAAGTCCAAAATCCAACAGGGCAAACATTAAATCCTACAGTTCTACCTCCAGCATCCTCTACAATCTGACAAGTTGTAAACTCTAAAGGACATGGGTGGCTCTGCCCGTATGGCTCTGCAGATGGTTGTAGCTCCCATAGCTGCCCTCTTGGTCCAGTTGTGCTCCCTCCTAGCAGCTCTCTTCAGACAATACATGCTCCTGGCTTCTCCGCTGCACCGCTGGCTTCACTCTCACAGCTGCACACACTGCCCTCTCAGGACACCGGGCCTGGCCTTCCAGGATTTCTTGAGAAATTTGGGGGAAGTCTTCCTGACGCCATAATTCTCGCATCCTAGATGTACCTAAAAGCAGCACCGCATGGATGACGCCAAGGTCTGCTGCACGCTGGAGCAGCAGCAGTTCCTTTCTCTTGGCTGTAGGGGTTGAGTGCCTGTGAATCAAATCCTGAGGAACAACAGGCCACGGTTCTTCTGGAACATGATGCTCTGGGGCTCTCTCCTCAAAGCAAAGTCTTTCACATTTGCAAAAGATGGAGTTCTGCTGCTGCTTGTGATACTTGGGCCATTTTTTTCTATTCTCCTGCTCCTTTTCAGCAATTTAGATCTCTTCTGCTCTATGCAGTCCACAGCTTCCTTTCTGGCCAAACTCAAAACATTCTGCTGGGCTCTTTGCTCTGAATTATCAACATAAACCTGGCTAAAAAAACCCCCAACAGTAACCAAGCCACTGCCTCAATATTAGACTGCCTTGAGAATTTTTCTACAAGACTAATTATCCTCCTGCCCTTAATCCCAGTCTCAGCCAAACTCTGGAGGTGAGGAAATGCATATAAACTTTCTGCCAAGGCATAACATACATCAACCAGAGTCAAACAGCTAATGCAGTCCTTTTTCCCAGTAGAAATCTCCTGGGCCTGGTCTTTAATTTTTTTTTTTTTAAGTTTTTTGAGACAGGGTCTCGCTTTGTGCTTCAGGCTGGCTCTGAGCTCAGCCTCCAACTCACATCACAGCAATCCTCCTGCCTCTGCCTCCCGAGTGCTGGGATTACAGGCATGAGCCACCACGCCCGGCACTGTGGTATGTGGTACTGATTGCTGCTGGGTGTGAGTCTCCAGGTCCAGTATTGTTTTGTGGTTACCAGGGATTGAACCCGGGTCCTTGTGCTTGCAAGACAGGGGCCAGAACCACTGAGCTAACTCCCCGGCCACTCCTGCGCCTGGTCTTTACCAGCTGTTTGGTCTTCTGAGGTCTGACCAGAGTCTCCCACACAGTATAGCCTACGATGTTCCAACTCCATGGTTTCAGCCAACATGTCTGGACTTTTCCTAATTCTTTCCCTTCCCACAAGCCAGTTTCAAAGTCTCTTGAGCCACACGACCAGGTAGTGTTGAAAGTCACCCTGGCCCTTACAGCAATGACCACACTTCTCTGGTACCAAATTTCTATCTTACTTTTCTTATTGCTGAGACAAAGTACCCAACATTCAAAGTTAAAGAAGGAAAGGTTTATTTAGCTTACAGTTTACACAGGTATCAGTCCATAACCAGCTGGCTCCAAGGCAGGGTGGTACAAGGCAGAATGGTAATTGTTCATGGTGATAGAAGATAACAAAAGCAACAATACAGTTTAACAGCATCTTTCTCTCCCTTTTATCTTATTCAGACTACTTAGGGCAGGGAGCACTCACACCCTTTGTGTTAGTGCCCTTGAGCCTAGCACTGCATCATGAATAATTCCAGCTTCATACATTATAGATCAGGTCACCTCTGCAAAAGCCTGTATCACACGAGGCTTTGGAGGAATATCTAGACATAAACCAAAATAGATGGCTATTCTCTAAAAATCAAAGAATGAGTTCTAGGAACAGCAGTCTTCTAAGAGTAGGAAAATAGTTATTAATAAGATAACTCCTGAGAGGCAGGAGCAGTCCCAAATGGATAACTGAGGACCTCACTTTACTGGGGAGTTTCATAGAAGAAAACTCGTGTAGGTAAAACATGAATTATAGTTATGATCAACCAATAAAGTTACAAGTATAGTCACTTAGGTAATAGTGGTCCAACTGGGAAACACATCACATAACAAATATGGGTGAAAAGAACAAAGACTTCTAGGAAATGACAAGTCCAGATGCGTGGCTGATATCCATCTAGACAGACTTCATTAGGCTTGGTGTTTGCCCTTTGAGGAGGTGTACAGGTCGGGTCAGCTTGTCTTTCTTTTTTTTTTAGGTTTTTTTGAGACAGGGTCTCACTTTGTGGTTCAGGCTGGCCCTGAGCTCAACCTCAAACTCACATCACAGCAATCCTCCTGCCTCTGCCTCCTGAGTGCTGGGATTACAGGCGTGAGCCACCACGCCCGGCACTGTGGTATGTGGTACTGGTTGCTGCTGGGTGTGAGTCTCCACACCCAGTATTGTATGTAGTTAACTGGGATCACCCAGGTCCTTGTGCTTGCAAAACAGGTGCTGAACCACTGAGCCAAATCCCCAGCCTGAGCTTTGTTAATCTTTTGATAGTTAGCTCTTTAAAGTTACTGTGGAGGCCAAGCATGGGGGTGCACAGCTGTAATCCAGCTCTTGAGTTTTTTTGATGTTTATTTTGGCAGTACCAAACTTGAGCCCTTATGTTTACAAGGTAGGCACAGTGCCACTGAACTACATCCCCAGCCCAAATCCAACACGTGGGAGGCTGAGGCAGAAGGGTTGCCACAAGTTTGAGGCCACCTAGGGTCTGTAGTGAGTCTCTAACTCAAAAAAAAAAAAAAAAAAACCCAAACAAACAAATTAGTGTCGAATATTTTTCTACATTAGCAGAAATACAGCCTTTGCACTTAGTATAAATTCGTTGGAAGTCAATACTTGGGCCATCTTCATGTTTAGAGCATGACTGCAAATTTCTTCTCTAGGATTAAGGGTAGCACATAATTGGTTCTTAAATTATGTTGTCTTGGAAACTACTGTAACTGACTTAATATTAACAGATCACATAATTTTCATTATTTCTCTGTAAGCCAACACATTACCTTTCTGATATTGACAACACGAGTACATTCCCAGAAAACTTGGTTGCTGAGCTGACTATGCGGCATCCTCCCCTTCCAATTTACCCAAGGTGGTCCGATCTTGGGGCTATGGAAAAGATTACAGTTAACTATGCCCAAAATACATCACCAAAAAGCAACTAAAGAGATCTCTATATCAGCAACAATGTCTTTCGATTATAAGCATCCACAAACCTCAGCACAAAACATAAAAACAATAGAAACATGTGAACATAAGACAATCAAATGCCTCCCCAAACTCCCATTGTCCCCAAAGCCAACCCATGGGGGCACCAAAGGGTAGAAGAGCATAAGACACACACATGAATTAGTGGAAAGGATAACAGAGAGGGCTAGAAAACAGCTCAAAGAAGTACTCAGCAGGATTAGAGAAGATATAACTACACAGATAAAGAAAATAATAACTAAAATGATACAGGTTGTCCAACAGGATTGTTTCAGAAGACAAAAATAAAGTTAGATGAGCTAAACAAGATGATACAAAACATGAAAGACTAGTTTACCAAAGAATTACAGTCCTGGGCCGGGGATTTAGCTCAGTGGTTCTGGCGCCTGTCTTGCAAGCGCAAGGACCCAGGGTTCATCCCCAGTTAACCACATACAATACTGGGTGTGGAGACTCACACACAGCAGCAATCAGTACCACATACCACAGTGCTGGATGTGGTAGCTCACGCCTGTAATCCCAGCACTTGGGAGGCAGAGGCAGGAGGATTGCTGTGAGTTCAAGGCTGGTCTGGGCTACATGGTGAGTTCAGGGCCAACCAGAACTACAAAGCGAGACCCTGTCTCAAAAAATCTAAAAAAAAAAAAAAAAAGGAAGTTGTCTTCTTTTAGAGACACTTCACTCAAGGCCCTCCTTTCCTTTCACATTTGTGTAGAGAAGTCTGCTGTAATTCTAACGGATTTACCTTTATATGTGATTTATGGTCTTTTTCCAGAAACTTTTAATGGCTAGGTTGACACAGAAAGATTGCAAGGAGTTTGAGGCCAGTGTAGCCTTCATAGGGCAAAAAAACCTCCCCAAAATATAAAGTCAAAAAAAACAAAAACCAAACAACAAAACCCCTAGTAAAAACTGCAGAAAACCCCCAAAACAAACAACAACAACAACCCCCCCCCCAACTAAAGTAAAGGAAACTAATCTAAAAACTTTGAAGATTTTGTCTCTGTGATAGACTTCTGGTTCTTTGAGTATAATTTGGCAGGGAGAGGTTCTCTTTTGTTCATGACCATTGGGATACTTTTATGCCTCAGTTATCTGTGTTTATTTCTTTCCCTGTATTTGAAAAGTTTACTGCCACTATTCCTGTGTATAGTTTTTTATGTTATCTGTGTTGTCTTCTGACTTTTCACTTATTTCAGTTATTCTTAGATTGGTTTTCTTTGCATCATTTAGCAAAGATGGTCCATTTTTCACGTTCCCTTGCTTGTTTATTTTTTTTCTCTTGGTACTGGGAATTGAACTCAGAACCTTGTGCTTGCCAGGCAGATGTGGCACTACTGAGCTACATCCCCAGCCCTGTTCCCTTGCTTTTAAGGTCTTTGAATCATTGGCCTGTGAAGGCATCATCTTCTAGTTCTGAAATTCTGTTCTCAGAGTGGTTGGTTCTGCTGCTTATATTTTCACTACGGTTTTTAATCTCCTGGATTTCTGATTAAAACCTTTTCATGGACTGTAATTATTTTTTGTTTGTTTATTTGTTTGTTTGTTTTTTTATGAGACAGGGTCTCACTTTGTAGTTCAGGCTGGCCCTGAGCTCAGCCTCAAACTCACATCACAATCCTCCTGCCTCTGTCTCCCAAGTGCTGGGATTACAGGTGTGAGCCACCACGCCCAGCACTGTGGTATGTGGTACTGGTTGCTGCTGGCCATGAGTCTCCACACCCAGTATGGTATGTGGTTAACCGGGATAGAACCCGGGTTGATCCGGGTCCTTGCGCTTGCAAGACAGACGCCAGAACCACTGAGCCAAATTCCCAGCCCCCAAGAAGACAACTTTCAACCCCAATTTATGTATCCTGTAAAACATTCCTTTAAAATTGACAGAGAAATAAGGTATTTCCACAACAAAGAGCACCTCAAGAAATTCATGACCATCAAAATATTATAGTCAGAAACAAAAGAGCTGGGTGAGTCACTTCCTTCTCTCCACCAACCATAAACGTAGCACCACCTTAATGATTATCCGTGCTTAAATTCAGGAGGTTGTGACAGAGGCAGCAGGTTACTGGCAACAGTGATAGAGATAATGGGAGGAACCTCAGATCAGAGGTATATACTGAAAGCCTGAGTTATTGACTCTTTTTTTTTTTCCCTTTATCTTTCTGCTTGATCGTGCTGCTACCATCTTATGATCTTCAATAAATGTGGCTACTTACTACATCCTACAAGATGAATACGTGGTCTTTCTTTGTTGTGTACAAGAACTTGAACTACTCAACTGTAACAAAACCAGTGTTACAAAAATTCTTAAGGACGTCCTGAAAGAGACAATGAAGCCAATAATGCCAATAAGTCAAAAGGAATGAAAACACCTGGTAGGATGACCTGCTAAGCAAATGGGGAAAAAATAAGGAAAGCAGCAACAGGAAAATGTCAGTAAGTCAATGTTTCCCAGGAATAATTCCCAATGTTAATGTTTTCAATTCAATTCCCCAATCAAGACATAGATTGGCAGAATGAATCAAGAAGCAAAACCCAAAAATATGCAGTATACAAGAAATACACTTAATTCAAAAAGAAACTCACAGATTAAAAATCAAAGGATGATAACAATATTTCATACAATAGGACCTCAGAAAAAAAGTAGGAGTTGCTATCCTAATTTCAGACAAAGTGAATTTCACATTAAGAATGACTAGAAGAGATAAAGAATATTACTACTGGTTAACAGAACAATTCAACAAGAAGTGTTAATAATTATAAAGAGTAGGACTGGGATGTAGCTCAGAAGATCTAATGTCAAAATTCCTTAAACTCTTTTTTTTTTGAGACAGGGTCTCACTTTGTAGTGCAGGCTGACCCTGAGCTCAGCCTCCAACTTACATCCCAGCAATCCTCATGCCTCTGCCTCCCAGTGCTGGGATTACAGGTGTGAGCCACCATGCCCGGCACTGTGGTATGTGGTTCTGAGTGCTGCTGGACGTGAGTCTCCACACCCAGTATTGTATGTGATCACCAGGGATTGAACGTGGCCCTTGCGCTTACAAGACAGGCACCAGAACCAATGAGCTAAATCCCCGGCCCCTGGAAAGGATATTTTTGTTGTTGTTCTTTTGTTTGTTTTTTTTCTTTTATTTTGTGTTACGAGAATCCAAATAGGGTCTTGATATAAAATGTATTTCTCACTGTGAGTTGTGATTTACAGAGCACATGGTGACGTGTTCCCTGCAACATCTTCTGCAGCAATAAAGCATTCAAGACAATACATTTCGCACTAAGAGACAGATGCCATCCAGCAAACTGATGTTCACATGAGGCAGCTCCCACAGCGGCTGGATCAGTGAACTTATTCACACAGGTGAATTTTGAAGGCAAGCTGAAGGAAAAAACATGAAGAAAAATACATTTAATTACATGACTGTTAAGAAATGCCATATAATATTTGTAGAGGTGTGTAATACGTATACATAGGTGCGTGTGTGCTAGCACATGTGCACACATACATAGTCTAAGCAGAAAAGTAACCTGAGATAAAAGGGAGACCTAAAGGGAGAGACACAGGGAAAGAATGGAACCTGGGAGAAAAACAAGTATAATAATTATTTGGGGTGATAGAAACATAGATGAGCCAGGGTTGGTGGCCCACGCCTATCATCCCAGCTCTCGAGAAGCCAAGGCAGGACAACTGCTCAAGTTTGAGGCCAGCCTGGGCTACAGAGTGAGTTCAAGGTCAGCCTACACTGCATAGTAAGATCCTGTCTCAAAAAAAAAAGAGGGGCAGGGATTTAGCTCAGTAATTTCAACCCTGCCTCAAAGCGCAAGGTCTTGAGTTCGATCCTGGTAACCATATACCACAATATTGGGTGTGGTGGCTCACAACTGTAATCCCAGCACTCAGGAGGCAGAGGCAGGAGGATTGCTGTGAGTTCAGGACCAACCTGAACTACAAAAGTGAGACCTTGTTTTAAAAAAAAAAATAAAGGAGGGGAGGACGAGGCCACCAATGGAGTGGAGGCTGGAGGGGACAGTGAGGAAAAATGGGCATGAGGGTGATGTGCTCAAGGTGGTGGGTCCTGAACATGAAGATCATGGCTAGGGATGCAACTCAGCAGTATAGCATCTGCCAGGCCAGTGTGAGTGCCTGAGTTTGATTCCTGCTACGAAAACCAAAACAAACGAAAAAGCTGCACGTGAAGACTTCTGTGCGTCGAATCCTATATAAAGCTTGAAGGAAAAGATACACAGATAATGATACTTGGCATCCGTTAAGATACTGCAGGAGTAAAGAGGTTCCTGAGTTTATGAAGAAAGTTGCAGAGGACAAAGCTAAAGCAGTGGGACACTCAGAAACTGCCCTTTGATGAAGACACACTTGCTATCTGTGGCAGTGGTACTACAGCAGCAGTCCAGACACTTAGGTGCACCTGCTGGACCCACTGGCACAATGACTACTTCAGTCCCCCTCCCCCACACCCTTATCCTCTAGCTCAGTGGTGGTGAACCTCTGTGCCTCCACCTGCTGTTCGTTATCACTGAAAGCTCAGACAGGCTCACTATCATGATCACCATCATGATCACAAGATCACAGGCACTCAGGTGGCCACTGGGGTAGTGAAGTGGCTTCCTAAATGACTGGGTTTAACATCATCTACAGATTGGAAGTCTTTGGAGAGTACATGCATTGTAAATGTGCATACTAATAGGCATCTGTGCTATAGGGTTTTAGGGCTGGTGGAACAGGCCATCCGCCCAATCCTGCATACCTGGGGCAGCTCACACTGTGACCAATGAAGACCTGATCAGTGGCTTTACTTGTACAGTACAGCACTGTACACTGCTAATGGGACATACATAATTCCAGTTCCCTTCCAGGACTGTGACCACCATCCTAGAGGTAATTTTTGTCTTTGCTGTTCCTGCTTGACAGCCCAATTCATGCCATCTGCTGTCCTGGTGACATTTAACTACAGATGCACAGGGGCTGGAGAGGTGCCAAGAACTTGCAAATGGATTATCAGTGTCTGCTTTTTCAAGTGCTTCCTGCTGCAAAACTTTCCAGTCGCGTGAAACTCTCTTGTTAATCAGTGGATGTAGGCACTGAAAACGCTCCAAAAACCAACTTTAGAGACATGCCAAAAAGCCACAAGCTAAGTCCAAAGCAAAGGAAGAATGGAACTGATCTTCTCATGTACTTGGGTAAGGCTGGCTACCATACAGGAGCTGTCACTTTATTTAATTCATCATAGTCCAGCCCCTTCTCCAGGTTCTCACCGGCTTTTTCACTGGCCAGACAGGGAGGGCTACTGAAGGCACTGTGGGCGATTCACAAAATACCAACCCACTCCAACTCGCTTACGGTCTCTCCAAACTGAGCATGTTCACCTGGCAAGTCCATACTGCCTCGGATGTTGCACTGCCTTCTCATGGACAAGAAGGCTGGGAGCTGGTGTGGCAGTGCACGCCTGCAATCCCAGCACTCAGGAGGCTGAGGCAAGAGAGAGAGGGAAATTAAGCAAGCAAGCAAGCAAGCTCTCAGGACCCATTCTGCATGCCCCTATATTGTCTTTACTTTTTTTTTTTCACTAAACTCTACCACAGAGTTCTATAATGTCTGCTAGATATCTGTCCCTAGAATGTTCTCATGGACTAGAAGACTGGTATTTTCCAGGTACAGTTCCTTCCCATTTCCCTGTAAAACTGATTTGACTTCTTTCCAGGAGTGTTCTACAGAACTAAAGATTCTTGACAGACATGGCAGCTGAGAGGACTTTGACATTACCTGAGGACTGAGACCATGTCTTAGTCAACTTTCTGTCCCGTCCACCTCCTCCATTCTACACTTATGAAGTATGGCCCATACCAAGACTATCCTTCTGACTACATGAATGGGATGGTCATAAACAGCTTGTCCTAATAAAAAATTATATGAATAATAAAACATGATACAGATGTGGGGACTTTCATAACCATTCCCCATTCAGCCTCACAGAACGCTTATAGCAGGGGCACCAATGCAGAGGAAATAAACTCATAGCTAAAGAGAAATGTCCAAGGTCACATGCATGAAAGGAAACAGCAATGCTAAAATCTTACTATAAATCCCATTTTTCAAACGAGATTCTCTTTCTGCTGCCCTCCACCGAAGTTCACAATTCCTAGGGGCAGCTAAATGCCATTTCTAGGAATCCCTCTCCGTTTCAAATACTTGTTTATTTAAAAACGTTTATCAAGCATCTACTCTATGTCCAGTATGGCACCAGTGCTGGGGGCAAAGCAGTGAACAAGGGCAGAGATGTCAACCCTAGGTTTAGTTCAGGGAGACCATCAAACAAGGCATCGATATATAAACAAAACAAGTGACAAATGCTATAAAGAAGACAACAGTGAAGGAGGGGTCAGTCCACGAGCTTTCTGTGAACAGTATTTCAGAAAGGAGTGCCAGAGAAAGTCTCCTAGGAAAGTAACATTTGAGATCAAGCTTCGACTTCAACAGGCACATACCGCAGGACACTCTCCCACAAACCCTGTTCGGAGAAACGCCAAAAAAGAAAAGGAAAAAGCAGTTAGTCTGAACAGGGGGCCGCTCCCAGGCCTTCCCCTCTCAGTTCCAGGCTGACTGGAAAGTGGACAGTTCCCGGCCTATCAGACCGCCGCCACGCGGGGGCGCCACTGGCGCTCTCAACCTTATAGAGGCGAGGGAGCCCCAGGCGGCCAAACTGACACCCGATTCCTAACGGTCCAGGCCTCGATGACCCGGCTACAGGCAGAGGTCAAGGGCACCGCCGAGAGCCTGAGGCCCCAGGGAATCGCAGAGGGCACTAGGCCCCTCAAGGAGACGGCGTCCTCCGAATTACGAGCCCACCAGAGGGTGAAGCCCGCACTCCCTCCGGAGAGCCCATTTCCGGCGTCTACAAACCGGAAGTACTGTTTCGTCCAATCCTGGCCCTCCTTTCGCCCTCAGTCTTTGGAATCCTTCCTTCAGTATCAATCAGCGCTCAGGAAAGACGCATGCGTCCTGGAACAGTGAACTTTGACCTGGAGACGACCTCTTCTCTTCCCCCCTCCCTGGCTGTGAAGATGGCGCTGTCCAGGGTGTGCTGGGCTCGCTCTGCTCTGCGGGCTTTAGCTGTCACTCCTGGACCTATTGTCACCCGGAGGCTACAACTTGGTCGCTCCGGCCTTGCTTGGGGAGCCCTTCGGTGAGGGACCTGGAGAGATAAAAGCATTTTTGACGTCCAGACTCTCCAGTGGCTCCACCTGGCACGTTTAATTCTCGGGGTTGCACGACTTTGCTCGGATTTTTTTCCTATGAGAGGATTTGCACTCCTATCTCCGCGAAGGAACTGTTTGCTCATCTGTGGACTCTCAGTGGTCCATGTTGTCTGTTCTCTCCCGCGTGTCCTAAGTTTATTTTTCGGCCTCCTCTTCAGTTGAGGTTTTACCGCCACTCTCCAGACCCCTAACTCTGGGATCTCTGGCCCTAACTTGCAGTGTAGATTCCCCAGGACCTGCACGCTTTCCAAGCTCATAGCACTTCCCGACTTCTTTTACTGCTTATTTTCTGCAAAATCTGTCCCTCTCAGTCTGATTGCTTGTATCTCCTTGAACCCAGGATCTTGTTTGGATTTCAAGATTCAAGTCATTTGTTTTCTGAGATGTATATGTTACACTAGAGTCCCAGGTGTGATGGGGCTTCTAAGATTGGTTTCCAGATAGTCTCTTTGATCTTCCTTGTAGGTCTTCAAAGCTTCACCTTTCTCCAAAGGCAGATATGAAGAGCTTGATCTCTTATGTGGTGACCAAGACAAAAGCGCTAAATGGGAAATACCATCGTTTCTTGGGTCGTCATTTTCCCCGCTTCTATGTCCTGTACACAATCTTCATGAAAGGTAAAAAAAAAAAAAAAAGCTACAGTAGAAATCCCTGAATCAGTTTTGAGCCGTGTCAGTTAGAAAAAGTAAGATCATTTGCAGGCTGTGCTGTGGGGGTGTGAGTTAAAATGTCTTCTGTTTCACAAATGTTTGTGCACTCAACTAATTATTTACAAATGAGCCATTCTTGAAAATGTTTCTAGAAAAATGTGAGAGACTTCTGATGCCATGGGAAGGAGAAGGATGTAGGTTTATCTGTATTTTTCTTTTTTTTTTTTGAGACAGGGTCTCACTTTTTCTAGTTCAAGCTGGCCCTGAGCTCAGCCTTGAACTCACAGCAGTTCTCTTGCCTCTGCCTCCCAAGTGCTGGGATTACAGGCGTGAGCTACCACGCCCAGCAGGCACTATATGTGGTTACTGGGATTGAACCCAGGCCCTTGCACTTGCAAGACAGGCACCGGAACCACTGAGCTAAATCCCTGACCCTATCTGTATTTTTCTTAACTGCACTCCCGGCTATAGAAGTCCCTTTGCTGTACAACGGCAGGATCTATAGCTGCACAGAACTACCCTGTGATTTACTCCTTGTTATAGCCCATACATGTGGCCAGATGCCTTTTACAAACCTATCTTAGGTGCCATGTTGTAGTGGAAATAGCACTACATATATTTGGCTTCTGAATGTTTTGATTCAAATTAGAGATATGCTAGATACTAACAAGTTACGTGTATAATGTCAAAGGTTCACCGGGACCAGACTGCCTGATTCAAATCCCAGCTTGTTACTTGGTTACTGTGTCACTGACCTAGTGACCAAACTTCTCTGTCCCTTAGATTTCATATCTGTAATACAAAAACACCATCTACCTGTTGGCCACATTATTATGTAGAAATAAATAAATATATGTAAAATTCTTAGAACAGGGCCTGATCTCTAGCAGATGCCCAATAATGTTAGGCATTAATGTTAGGCTATTAATATGTTATACATATCATACTATAATAAGCTACCACATTGTCAACTCTCTTAGAACAATTATTACTAACTTCATGGACTTGAAAAATTATTCTTTTTTTGTTTTAAGTTATCTCTTATCTATCAAGTGAAGATAAGAATGGTTGCCTTAGGCCGAGGATTTAGCTCAGCAGTTTTGCACCTGCCTTGCAAGTGCAAAGGTCCGGGGTACCACATACAACAATGCAGGGCGTGGAGACTCAGGCCCACCAATAATCAGTACCACATACCACAGTGCTGGGTGTGGTAGCTCACATCTGTAATCTCAGCATGTAAGAGGCAGAGGCAGGAGGATTGCTGTGAGATCAAGCCTAAACTTAGGGCCAGCCTGGACTATAAAAGTGAGACCCTGTCTCAAAAAAAAAAAAAGAATGGCTATCTTGTCTGCCTCGAAGGTATAAATAACTAGGACCAAATAAGAAAAGGGTTTGAGGGGATTTTTGTTTGTTTTAAAACTTTTAATTATGGATATCTTGAAATATATGCAAAAGTAGGGAGAATAATTAATTTCCATGTACTCAACATCACATTGTCTCATGGCCACTGGTTTAATTTACATGCTGGCTTTCATATAATTTTGAAGCTAATCTAGGGATAATTTTGTTCATATATATGCAATCATTTTTTAAAACTCTAGTCCTAAAGAAGGGTGGAAGGGAAGAGAGGGAAACAGGAAAAAAAGAAGCAAGATATATCATATACAGGTATAAATTCCCTAAGATACATGTTATCATTATGTGTATCTAAAATGCACCAGTAAAATTGAAAAATTAAAGTCCTAGATAGATGTAAGACTTTTCATAGAATAAAGATTTTAAATGTAATCATAGAAATATATTAAATTACACTATCTATACAAGTGTTTCAGAAAGTACATATTAGTATCTGGCTGGGGAAGGCATAAGGTTAATGGAGCAAGACTTTCCCTCTGAGCTTTGGGCATGATAGCATGTTCCTGTAGCCTCAGTTACTTGGCAGCCTGAGGCAGGAGGATCGCTTGACCCCACACGTTTGAGACCAGTCTGGGTACCACAATGAGACTCTGTGAGGGCAATCATTCCATAGCCGAACAGAAACCCAGAGGAAAAAAGGATGGTCAGCCTCAAAAGAATCTCAAACAACCTAGTGTAAAGGTGGTCTAGTCGTGGGGTGGGGCAGTGTGTGTGTATGTGAGTGAAAATAGAGTAAGAAGTTGTGGTAAGATTCAAAGTGGGTAACGACACATTCTGTCCTCTACTTTAACGAGGCAGGACTACAAATGTTTTGGGCTGATGCCAAAAAGGCTAGAAGAATAAAGACAAATATGTGGAAGCACAGTATAAAGTTTCATCAACTTCCATACCGGGAGATGGAGCATTTGAGACAGGTATGGGCCTGGGATAGATATGCAGAAGTTTATCGTGAGGAAATTAGAATTATCCAAGGTCACAAACCTTTTTTTCCTTTGTGTTTGTTTCTGATTAGCCTTTCCCTTTTGCTGTAAGATCAAATTATTAAAGTCAACGAGACCATTTGATTATTTGTCAAAATTGGGTTCGTTCAGCATTGGAGCCCGCCATTGCAGAGCTCCACAGAGTTTCAAGCATGCTTTCCAATTAAGTCGAAAGCACTAAAATCCACTTAGTTTCTGAACATAAGGAAATGTAGTATTTGCTAGTGACCTGATGAATCATTTGGAAATTGAGAGGAAGAACGTAATTCAGGAGGAATTTACTCTTGGGATTTGATATGTCAGACCCTTTATTAGATACTGTTTAGGATGTCAAAATGAACAAATTGGAGGTTCTCTCCTCAAGGACCAACAATCTGGGTCTTTTGTCTGGGCTCTAGTAGAAGTTCACTGCACAGTGGGATGGAGGTATTGTCCGTTATATGAACTAACCTTGTGTTAAAACTGCTTGTCTTTATTTCTGTTTAGTTCCGTCAAGATGTCACCAAGTGTCTCTTCTTAGGTATTATTTCCATTCCGCCCTTTGCCAACTACCTGGTCTTCTTGCTAATGTAAGTACAGACCTTCATTTCCTCAGCATCTTATGCATATTTTTCAAGTTATTTGAAGAATAATCTTTCCTTTCAGAAGCTAGGCAGAACTTATCAAGCTTCCTGCTCTAATCTTTTCTTCATCTCAAGGTTCATAGAAGCCAGTCAATAATACCTAGGTCCCCAGCACACAGCAGAACGGTAGCAGCACATCCTCTTGCTGTCCTGGATGATGTGAAATTAGAGCAGGATCTTCTCCATAAGTCCCAGAGTCAGCATCTCACTCCCCGAGAGGCATCATAACTTGGGACAATTTTTTTTCTTCAGGAAAGTGATGTATTTCATATTCTGATGTCATAGTCTGATTATATCATCTCCTGAGATGACACTTCTACTGGTACATGCTGTTCCAGTTATCTCTTGTTGTGTAACAAACAAGCTCGGAACCTGACACTTAAGGCAACCATCGTTGTCATGATTTGTGGGTCATGAATTTCAGCATGGCTCAGGAGGGTGACTGATTTTTCTCACCTGTATGGTGTAGCAGAGGTTCCTCAGTGGAAGGTGCGGAATGGACTAGTCTGAAGGGCCTACTGTTATGTCTGCACCTTGGAAGGATGGCTGAAGCCTGGCACTGTCATCCAGAATGCCTGCACACGGTCTCTTCAGGTGTGGCAGCCTCACGGTCATAAAGCTACCATGGGAATCAGGGCCCCAAGAGTGAGCGTTCCAGGGAGTAAGCCTCTGCGTGACCTCTGACTGCCCTGCCTTGGAGTTCACAGTCACCAGATGGAAAAAAAGAGGACATAGCCTCACCTGTACATCTGAGGAATGCCAGAAAATCTGTAGCCATGTTTAAAGCCACCACATGTGATATGATTAAAAACCAAATCTAGCTGGGCGTGGTGGCTCACCCTGTAATCCCAGCACTTGGGGGGCAGAGGCAGGAGGATTGCTGTGAGTTCGAGGCTGGCCTGGGCTACATAGCGAGTTCAGGGCCAGCCTGAACTATAAAACGAGACCCTGTCTCAAAAACGAACAAAAAAAGAACCAAATCTGTTACCTTTTTCATAGTCCATTCATATAAGGGCTGTATACAGGCAGGGTGTCCACATCATGTATAATATCTGGTTTTGTCTGTAATTCAGTCCAAAAAATGTCTTCACGTGCTTCAATTCAAAAGGAGTTTTATCTGAATGCAGCACGCCAGGTTGTCCTACTGCTTCCATTCACTTCCTATTTTAATAGTGTTGCTCAAAACTGTTCTTCATTCAATGTATCTTTAAACCTTGGCATAAGTTTTTTTTTATTTAAGAAAGAGAACACTGAGGTAGAAAAATAGTACCTCCATCCCTTTTTCCTAGTATCCATGTCTGCCAGATGCTTGCTTAGTTCACTTTGAAAGATAATTTCCACACATGACTTTGTGCTTCTTTTTCCTTTCAGGTACTTGTTTCCTAGGCAACTACTGATCAGACATTTTTGGACCCCCAAACAACAAAGTGATTTCTTAGACATCTACCATGCGTTCCGGAAGCAGTCCCACTCAGAAATCATCGCTTGTTTAGAAAAGGCTGTCCCTCTCATTTCTGATGCGGGGCTCCGATGGCATCTAACAGAACTGTGCACTAAGGTACTTCTCCAGTTAACTCTCCCACAAACTAGGACTCATGTCAAATCTGGTGTGCACTAAAACTAGGTCAGAGGACGAGTCCTGACCTTCCTAACAAGTATCCTCTCTTACCTCTTCCAAGATTCAGAACGGCACCCACCCGTCAGTACAAGACATCCTGACTCTCAGAGGGTGCTTCTCTAACCATCCTCTGGGAATAAACCATCTCCAGGCTTTGCAAATGGTGAGCAGTCTGACTTTCTCATTTGCACAGGCTCACTCTATTTCAGATCTTTGATTTTTCCTGTTCTGCCGTCTCAGAAAGCCTTGAGCCGGGCCCTGCTTCTCACACCCCACCTGCCTTCTCCCTTATTGAGACGTCGTTTGAAGACTCATACCACTGCGATCTACCAGCTAGACAGGGCTTTGGCAGAGCTGGGGATCGGCCGGCTCACTGCTCAGGAGGTGAAATCGGTAAGGGCTTACCTCAAGTATCGAGCAGTGTGCCACAGTGGCCTGGATGTTTACCAGGGCTCTTTGTCTTGTTATATCAAAACCCAAGATCTTTATTCTTTCCATTTTTTTTTTGCTCAATGTATTAAACTAGTAGGAAGGAATTACCCACAGTAGTTTTATATTTCTTTTCCTCTAGCATTTCAAAACTCAAGAACATTACATATTTTTAAAAAAACTATTTTGAGACGGGGTCTCATTAAGTTTCTGAAGCTGTCCTAGAACTCATGATCCTCCTACCTTGCCCTCCTAAGTAGCTGGACAACAGTACACCTTAGATCTCCTATTTTCAATTGTATAGCTGTTACTGCAACCACACCTAAGATAAGCGATTTAAAAAGAAGAAAGGGTTTTTTTTTGCCTCCCTAAACAGTTGGCCTTGCTGCTCTGAGTCCTGTGGTAAGACAGCAGCACATCATGGCAGGGAGTGCATGGCAGAACTGAGCTGCTTACTCACGACAACAGGAAATGAGGAAGACCGGAAGAGTGTCCCACAGCGCACACCCCCCGTGACCAGAGTCTCCGGGAGATCTCACTCGTAAGGTTTCTGCCTCTTCCCAGGAGCACATAGGGCCTTTAACATATGAACCTTTAGGAACATTTAAGACCCAAGTGACAGCACAGTGCTTCTTTCCTTGTTATCATTAGTTCAGGTTCCCCTGGTGAAAGGTTTCATATGAGGATGAAGCTGTAACTCACGTAAAGGACATCTAGGATTATTTGTGTATTTCTTGGCACACTCACTGCGTGATTATTCAGGACCATTTCTCTTCTAGGCTTGTTATCTCCGTGGCCTGAATTCCACCCATATTGCCGAAGACAGGTGTCGAACTTGGCTGGGGGAATGGCTGCAGATTTCCTGCAGCCTGAAAGGTAAGACACATTTCTATGGTTATGCCACTGAAAGCGAGGTCCTTTTTGTATTTTATCCTGAGATTTTATAGTTATTGAGTATAGTAAGACCTTTATCTAACATATGTGTCTACTTGAAAGGGCACAAATTCACACGCCTACTCCATGCCCAGGCAGGTAATGAAACAGATGGTAGGACAAAGGACAGCGATGTGATCCCAGAACGCAGGAGGGAGAGCATGCTGATCTGAGGCAGTCTTATCAACCTCAGCACCACTGGCATTCGTGTGTGTGTGTGTGTGTGTGTGTGGGTTACCTGTACATTATTAAATGTTTAGCCATATCCCTGGCCTCTACCCACTAGATGCCACAGAACCCCTCTACCTCCAGTTATGACAACCAAAAATATCTCCAGACATTGCCAAATGTTCCTGGAGTTGGGAGAGTAAAGGGAGAGACAGAATTGTCCTAGCTGAGCACTCATCTAGAGATATTACATTTAAATCGAAACAAAAATACTGTACTAGCTAAACAAAAAGTATCTTGACGGTAGGTTTTAAGCCTTTTGGTCTCCTGTTTGCAACCTCTGGCTATGTCTTGGATGTTTTCTGGGCCTTTGGCTATCAGAGTAAGTCTACTCATCTTGAAGCTGAGAAGTGTCTGTCAGGCGCCAGGTTCCACCAGAATCCCAAAGTGACAACAGCGTTTGGTACTTGTGTCACCTCTGAGTTTTCTACTTCCATCACATGAGTATCAAGAAATAAGTGATGGGTGCATACAAGCACAGGACAGCATGCATGCAGGGCTAAAACGAAGCAGGGAACTTTGAGAACAGTGACCCTCTACTGCCACAGTAATGGCTACATGCTCGCTGCCTCCATGTTCTGCCCCTTTCCCCACAGTCAGAGAGCAGACCGCTCGCTCGCCAGGCCACTAACACTGACAGTGTTTTCAGATACCGAGCTGTCACTCTTGCTGCACAACGTGGTCCTGCTCTCCACCAACTACCTTGGGACAAGGCGCTGAGGGAGCCATGGAATGGACGGCACTGTCCTGCAGCCACATCGTGTAGCAGTGCGGGACCAAACAGCACTTGTCTGCCATCTCTGTGCACCGTTAGATGTGCAGGAGCCGGGGGCAGGTGCCACCCACCCCTTGTGGGAACTAGACATTCCGCTCACATCTCAAACTAAATCCCTTCCCAGGGTGGCCGACGTGAGGGGTCACCCCTGTCTCCCTTGGAGAAAGCTGGAGTTGGCTGCAACCTCTGTACTAGGCTTTGGCCTTGATGTGTCGCTTTCAGGTCCCCTATAGTGTTTTGCCCCCCGAGGGAAAAGTACTTCATGTAAGATTCTTCAGCTCCCACGTTCTTCACAACCGAAGTAGTTCATGTTAAAGAATTTCCAGCGTGAAACTCCATGTCCAGAATTTCAGACGTGACTAGTGAGACCGGATCATTTATATCCACACATGTACTTCGGTGCGCCTCTGCCTCATTCCTGACAGGACCAAAAGTACGATGTTTCCAGTACTCCTCGCTGGCGTGGGTCAACTACTACTTTTCCTAAATCCCTTGAACGGTTTTTAAAAATAACTTACGGGAACATTCTGAAGGGAATGATTAAAAAGGAAGTGCTGTTTGACCCTCCCGCAGGCCTCACAGCCTTCACTCCCACATTGTCTTAATCTCAGGGCTCTCGGGCAGCCCTGAGGATCTCGACTTCTTTCTACCTCCACTGGGTTGCAGAGTCCAACTGTAACTGACAGTGGCTTCTTTGGGCCAGGGGTCAAAACCACAAGGTAATGATCACTGCCCGGAGACCAGAGAGGTCTTCATCAAGACAGGAAGTTGGGTGTAGCTTTTGTGTGTACCACTGTGACCTGTAGTTCTGTAATAACTTATTGTAATGCATGAAACACTGTTTTTAAACCCAAGTAAAGATTAGCTAAGCCTGTTGATGGAGATTACTTATATACTTTCATCATTTTGCTAAGGGTCCGTTTTTAACACTGACGTAACCTCATGGAGCTTTAATTGTTTGGAATAGAACCTGCTGATGGGATGGGAAGAAATTCTGAATTGGGCCGGGGATTTAGCTCAGTAGTTCCGTGTCTGCCTGGTAAGCTCCAGGTCCCAAATTCGATCCCCAGTAACCACATACCACAGTGCCGGTGTGGGGGCTCACGCCTGTCATCCCAGCACTCAGAAGGCAGGAGCAGGAGGATTGCTGGGTTCAAGGCTTGCCTGGGCTACACGGCGAGTTCAGGGCTAGCCTGAACTACAAAGCGAGACTCTGTCCCGACAACAACAAAAGTTCTGAGCAACTGACTGGATTTTCTGGTGGACATGGCTAGAAAAAGAGAAGGGACTACAAAGGCCCAAGATGGCAAGGTGTATGTGCGGAGGTGAGGCAAGGCAGTGGGCTCTGGATGCCCACAGGGAACATTCCACACTTCATAACTTTATTATTAACATTAATTCCTAATTGACTTGATTCGTATTATATACAAAACTGGAGAAGCATCCTTTCTTTAAAAAGCAACTGTGACCTGCCAAGGTAAACGAATAAATAACACATTATCCTTTTGAATACTTCTTTAATATTACATTTAAATATTCTCTTTAAATACGGCATTATCACAATGTAAAGAACCTAAAGGGGAAAAAATTGTTTTCAGAGAACCAGACAAGCTTTGGATTCACATTTGAAAATACTACCTGTGTCTCTAGTATGACAGAAGGATGGGAATAAGCCTCATTTCTTTTACCCAGGCCTAGACTGAGTGGGACCGAAGCGATCCACTTCTGTGATCAGAGGCCTGCCTTTCCTAGCAACCATGAGCTATACTTTTGTCCAATTTAGGTAGCACCAGAAATGAGATGGACTAGGTTGTAGAAAAGGCCCTTTGCTTGACAAGAATTAATGCTAAATGCGAACGTTTAGCATTCAGAAGTTTGGAGTATGTCAAAATTGTAGTTAATGAAGGAATCGGCTTAGATGGAACGTGGAATTTTGCAGAAATATCAAATAACTTGTGGACTGGCATGATTTAATAATTACAAATTTAAATCCCTTTGATCCCAAAGGCCAA
Source organism: Petromus typicus (assembly GCA_004026965.1). Lineage (NCBI taxonomy): Eukaryota > Metazoa > Chordata > Mammalia > Rodentia > Petromuridae > Petromus > Petromus typicus. The sequence goes on from PVIR01003499.1 coordinate 45,553, forward strand.
TGTCCTTTTTAGTGAGCAGTTGGAATCTACTCACTAAATTAAGCTGGAGCTTCCTAAAGAGAGGATTTGCAAAGCTTCCTTTTCCTTCCAACAAATTTTGAGTCATTTCTCCATGAAGCCAAATTTTGAGGGAAGCCTGTCATGTCTCAGAGTCCCTCCCCATCTAAGGAGGAGGGAGTACGCCTCAGTTTGGAAAAGTATCTGAATCTCAGGTCCTCAAGACCCTCAACTCTGTTTTGTGAGGCTATGGGGAGGGGGTGACATGGACCTGCGCACCTGATTAAGAACTCCCTTCCAAACATAAAACCAAACAAGAACCGGAATGAACAAGAAAGGCGGAATGGATTAAAACGTGTATTAATTGCAAAGCCCTTCAGGCTCAGATTTCATAGGTGAAATGCTGCTGACAAATACGAAAGGCTGCTTTAAGACATCAGAGCCTTAACCATCCCATACGAAAAGGGTTATGAGCAAACAGGTATGAACTATTATCTCCTCTACCAAAAAAAGTTTTATTCTTTTCATTCCTGGTTAATAAATCATACCAGAAATGAAACATGGTATATGCCAGAAAATAATGTTTTGCTCCCTACCTGTTCATTTTAAAACAGAGACAGAGATAAACTCTGGCCATAAAAACAAATCAGTGGCATTCAGTGAAGCAGATCTTGGAAAATAAGCTAGACATACAAGGAATAATAACCACTGACAGAGGAAAGAACAGAATTTGAGTCCCACCCTATACATTTCCAAGCAATCAGATCTTGAAGCCTTTGGAACTTGGGAGTTGTGTGTGGCATTTTAAGAATCAGTTTGGCTTCAATTCTTATGATCCAGATGAATGGGGTCCAGTAAATACATGCAATTCTTGGAGTTGAACTGGAATAGTGTAAGAATTCTAACCCTGTATATCCAAGAAAGATCACAAGGATAGATACAGGGAAAAAAAAAAGAATAAAAACTAGTAGGTGTCCTTAGACTGCCACCTCATACATTCCATTTAAAGCTCAGATCTGGGGTCGGGGGGCTGGGTAAAAAAGCAAATCTGACACAAATCATCTCTCCAGACAGCAGGCTGTTCCTGCGGCCTCCTCTGGACATGGTTACTGCTCAGTATGGGGTCCTGTGAGATGAGTGAGCCCCACCTGAAGTTACCAACAGCGCCAGTGTTAGATACAAGCAGAAGCCGCTTTACACCACATCCCCAGCCAAGTCAGCTGTTTCTTCAAAAGAAAAACGATGGAGGAAAAGAAGACAGACAAGTTAAACTCTAGTACCTAAGGGCATGTGAAAGAAATACAGTAATTCAAGTTACAGACCAGGAATCCCCAGTGTGGGGAGCTGGTCAGAGAACACCAAACATGTCAAATATTAACTTATTTACTGAACAGGTCAGAGGAAGGCAGGTAAATTTTTAGAAATCCTGGAGGTTCTGTACAGAAGCCCAGACTCTTCTATCCCTCCTTGCTAGATCCTGCCAGGTGATCTTGCAACTGCATGATAATGACACACCAAGACGGAGTATCAGAGTAACCAGAGACAACCAAGTTTGCGCCTCCCTGGGGCCCGGGAGAGCAAGGGCTTTGCCACGCCGTTCAGATTTGTGTTCTGGTCCCTACATAGAGAACAGCTGCTTGAATTACTCAGCTCCTGTGAGATCCTGCCTCTTTGTTCTGATGGCCCAGAAAGCTCAGTACTGGGCACCGTGCAGCCGCTTTTGAGACTTTCCCCAGGTCAAGCTGGAGCTGGTCTCCTTGGTAGTTTCCCTTTAAAAAATACTTGTACAAACAATCCTTTCCCACCCATTCCCAAGACCCCAATAAAATAACATGGGAGCAGCAGCTGCTTCTATAGTCTTGAAGTGGTGTTAGATAAAATAAGGGAATAAATAGAAAGCGGGTGAGCCAGTGTCTCCACCTCCATGTCACACTGCCAGAGGGAGCTTGAGGGCAGCCTCTTCGGGGGGCCGGTCCTCACTCTGCTGAGAGCTCTCCTCCACCCCACATGCCTCTTCATTGTCTGTGCGGAAGGGGAGGCTGGAGGGGGACCAGGAGGGGTGGAAGTCTTCGTTCTCGGGCTCCTCGGGGTTACACTCTTCTGGCAATAGCGCTTCTAAAGTGGGTGTTTTCCCCACCTCTGACTTGCAGAGGCCGGCTGGGTCTGTGGGGCTGCAAGCCACCAGTGAGGTAACGGGGAGAGAGAAGACATTCAGATCCTTCTCCTTGGGGAAAGAGGCTGCGCCTTCTTCCATGCCAGGCTCTCCTTTCACTCCCAGCACTGACCTCTGCTCCACCTGGTAGTAGACCAGGGGCCCACTGTTCAAGTAGGAGGGGCTGTTCACCGCCGAGGCCGACGGGTGGTCCGAGTTCTCAGCAAAGCACAGGACGGAGGAGCCTGGTGGCAGCTGTGCCTGAATGAGAATGGGGGCAGTGAGGCCTGGGCACAGCTCTTCGGGAACGGCCAGGGGCTCCTCCAGGATGCACACACCCAGGCTCTCGATGCTCGAGTCCAGGCTGGCACTGGAGCCGCTGGAGTCCTCCTCGGCCTTGAGGCGCTCCAGCTCCTCCGCACTCTGCAGGTGCATCACTGCGGTCTCGTTCTCAGCGAGGAACTCCTGGAAGTCCTGGGTCTCGGAGCCCTGGGCTCCTGTCAGGCTGCAACCCACAGTGGGCGAGGGCTCCTCCTCTGGGGCTGCCGGGCGGCTCACCTGCCGCTTGCTCTCCAGCTCCAGCTTCATGATGGTGTGGAGGTAATGAGTCCGGACTCGGATTGGATTAAACTCAATGCGCCCAGCCATGTTCCCGCAGCCATCCCTGGAGCAGCCACATGGGAAGGACATGCGATCCACCTGGGGGGGAAGTGGAGGTTGAGGCAAGATGAGACTGTCAGATCCAACAGTGGAAACAGAGACGTTAACTGGCAAACAGGCCACCGGGATTTGAGGTTTTACAGAAGCAACCGATTCAAAACATAACATGCAGTGTGAGCTAACCAGCACTGGATGGTAGTTCTCAGCCACTTGCAAAGTTTAGATTCCAGCTCAGCCCTTGATTAGTGGCGTGACCTCATGAGAGACATTTACTTCTCCCTAGGGTTTTGTCTCCTGTTCTAAGGAAAAAGCAGACAAAAATCACAGGAAAGGCGCCTTCCAGTTAGACGTCCAGAGAACTTCTCTGGATGCTGACACTTCTCAGCACGGAAGAAATCTGCGTGCTTCAGGAGAGAGCCAACAAAAGGTGGAGCCCAAGCCTAAAGCCTTTTGCAATGACAGGCATAGGACATGAATGGAAGATCGGCTAGGTCACAGCAATACACTGGGGAAACTAAGCAAAGGCACCTTGGTTTGCTAAGGTACTGGAATCAAGGTTCAAGCAATGGACAGCACTGCCCAATTTGCTTTATTTTTCCAAGACTAGCTTAGTTCTGAAGCAGTTACCAAGATAAGTTACTTACAGACCAGAGATACCTGGGAGGGAGGTGCTTTCTACCTATCTCCCCTCCATATCCAAAATCAAGGACAAAAACTGAAAACTACAATTAAATGTCAAAAACATAAGCAAATAAGCAAGTATGAACACTCAGTCTTTCTAAAACTATTCTCAGGTCTATGAGACTGTCCCAGTGTCCCAGAGAAACCAAAAACCAAGACTAAAAACACCAGACTGATTCACTATGGGACTTTAATACAAAGGGCCCTATTTGGCCCAGACTGTTATAGCTATCTGCTACTTGCCTGAAGACGAGAAAGAAAAGTGAACCATAAGAGCTCAGCACCCATATACCCAGAATACAAGTTTCACATACATTTCATTCTCTAGGATAGTCCTAGTGTTTTCTATCAAAATGTCAAAACTGCCCTTTGTCAGAAGGCAGAGCCATGATAAGTTTCTCTCAGAAAAACTAGGCTGGATCCTAACTTACAAAATCTCAATGCCAATCTGATTTTTACAAAACTAGAGTACACGTACTATGAACATTTATAGATTGAATCTATAGGCCTATCTCCTTTCTCTCCTCCTCTTTTTTTTGGGGTGGAGGGGGTACTAGAAATCAAAAGACCTTGCACTTGTCAGACAGGTGCACTGCTGCTGAGCTACATCCCCAGTCCTCCCTGCTTCTTTTCATCTCAGAAATCTTTCAGTATTTAAGGAACAGCTGTTAAATGATAAATATACAAAGCCCCATTTTTTGCTTTGCTAACAGCTACTTCATTTCACCTCTGAGGTATGAAGGAGAGAAAGATAATAGGTACCTCCACAGCCTCAGAATCTTGTGCTTGTTCTCTTTCGTGTGGGGGGAGAGCTGTGGAGCACGTTTACAGATGGGACTCGCTCCCTCTGGATGGACAGATCCCCCTCTTTACTGACCCACCCCACATACCCTGGCCCTGGGGTGGATATACTACCTCAGCCAACTGTGACTGACCTGGCATTTAATCCCGGCCTGGCTACAGGCACATGCCTCTGGGTCACAATACAATCGACAATCACAACCACATTCTTCCCGAGAAAGGCGGATGGCTCGAAGTTCTTGCTTTTCTTCAGCATCGATGCGGTGGACCCCAGAAGCCCGCAACAGGGCCCGTCGCCGTTTGGTGGGCAGAGGCTGCAGGAAGAAGTAGTCATCCACCTCCACATTTTCCACATCAATATCCTCATCTGAAACATCATCCAATGTCAGGCCATCAGCCTCCACCGACTCCACTGTCCCATTCTTGGTCAGCTGCCAAAAGACAGAAAGGTCAGCTGGGAACAACGGCCACACAAACCTCCTCACAGCAAGTGGCGCTTGTGTTGAAGGTCTGCGCTGAGGGGAGGATCTGTGCTACCCCACACAGAAGCCACTCTCAATGCAGCTGCTCAACTCGAGGACGTGGAAACTAAAAAACAGAGGGAGCTTCTGTGTGTGCTGCGGGGACCCTGGGGGGACACTGCGGATTGCAACAAGGCCTTTGCACTGGGTGATAGCCTCAGTCCCCCAACCTCCTTTTGAGACAGGGGTCTCACTAAGTTGCCCAGGCTGAGCTTGAACTTGTGAAGCTCCTGCCTCAGCCTCCCAGAGTGCTGGAATTACAAGTGTATATTACCATGCCCAGCTAAAAAACTGAGTTCTTCATTTTAAATTAAATAGCTACCATACCAGAAACTAGTAGACTAGTAGCTACCATACCAGAAAGCATGAGTCAAGAGAGCAAAAGCCAAAGACAGAATCCTATGTGGCCCTGCTTCACCTATCAGTCCAAGGGTACGATTTTCTCAGTTCCCTCCAGTCCCAGACACTTCCCCTAACTTTGGTTCATTTGCTTCCTGACACAGGGTGGAGAAGGTGTATTACAGGCTGGCTGTTCCTGGGGTATACAAATAAGCTTGTAAAACATCCTGCAACTTGTGTCTGAAAGACTCCAAAATTACCTCCTGAGGAGGGTACATTAAAGTGTGGCCTTTGTCAATGAATCCGAGTCCCACAGAGAACAATTATCAGCACAAGCTGAGAAGCGCTGCACTGTATTGCTGAGAACAAATTATTACTTTAGCTGCCAAATAAACCTCTCACTTGCAGCCCCGGATCTAGAAGAAGTATACTCTTTCTAAGCCTTGAAGGCCCCATCTATGACACAGGGTGTATAAATCACAGTGAGTACCCTACCAATGGGCGCTAACCCTGATTTTCTGTGCAGACCAACAGTCAGAAAATGGGGTATGTGTGGGATGGCCTGAAGATAACCTGCAGCTGAATGAGCTTGGCAAACTCACTACAGAATCCAAGCTAAGAAGGTGGGGCCTCACGGTCCCTAGAGCTCTGGACGTTGCCAGCAGGATGGAACCGGTGTTGGGTTTATTTCATCAGACACCCAGAGAGCAGTGCTGGGAAAGGAATGACTCCTGGGACAGATGTGATGCAACAGGCCATGTGGGAAGCCACACACCTGGGGGTTGTGGCAGGGGTGAGAAATGAAAAGTAACCTGGGCTTCTGGGGGGTTCTCCAGCCTACTGCTTCTGCACCAGGCAGGAAGCTACAAGGGGCTTTTCTTAGACCCTAGGCTTGTTCCTGTCTGTACCACCAGGGCTGGCCTCCTGCCAAGCACCCTCTCCCGCTGACCTCTCAAAGGAAAGACTTCAGAGCTGCAATAGAGACTTGTGTTTAAGATGACAGAATTTAATACCATCCTGAAGCGGCACTTTAAATCAGTAAGAAATCTTTTAGTCATTACATGGTATTGGGTGCTGAGGGAAGAGGGTCACTGTGAGTTTGAGGCCAGCCTGGCCTACATAGTAAGCTCAAGTCCAGCTTAAAGTATAGCACCTCCCTTTCTCAAAAAACAGACAAAAGAGCCGGGGATTTAGCTCAGTGGTTAGGGCGCCTGTCTTGCAAGCACAAGAACCCGGGTTCGATCCTCGGTCACCACGTACAATACTGGGCGTGGAGACTCATGGCCAGCAGCAATCAGTACCACATACCACATACCACAGTGCCGAGTATCAGATGGCAGAGGCAGGAGGATGGATTGCTGTGATGTGAGTTTGAGGCTGAGCTCAGGGCCAGCCTGAACTACAAACCGAGAGCCTGTTTCAAAAAAAAAAAAAAAAAAAACCATCTGAAGAGCTGTCTGAGCTGAGTGTCTCCCAGCCCCTTTCTCCTAAGCTAAAGAGCTAATATTCTATCAGATGGTAGGCACAGTATTGTACAAAGCTAAATAATTATGTGATAATGCTGTGGTCAGACGGAGAAGACTATCACCTCAGAGAATATGAAAGTTTCCAAATCTGTTCTATACATTCAAGCAAAGGAAATTTTTTTTTTCAATACTAGAGATTGAACCCAGGATACTCCAACATGCTAGCCAAGCACTCTACTACTAAACTGTATTTCCAGCCCTTTTAAAAATTTTACTTTGAGTCAGGATCTCATTAAGTTACCCAAGCCGGTCGTGAACTAAAAATTCTCTGCCTCACCCTCCTGAGTAGCTGTAATTATAGGCAGAAGAGTAAATTCTCCCACCATACCAAACTGGGACAATCATTTGACAGAAAATGAAAATTACCTCCTTTAGGTTCTAGGTGAAAGACCTAGAAGGCTTCAGTTATTCACAGTTTAAACTCAAATCACAATTTTTTTTTTTTTTTGAGACAGGGTCTCCCTTTGTAGTTCAGGCTGGCCCTGAGCTCAGCCTCCAACTCACATCACAGCAATCCTCCTGCCTCTGCCTCCCGAGTGCTGGGATTACAGGCGTGAGCCACCATGCCCAGCACTGTGGTATGTGGTATGTGGTACTGATTGCTGCTGGTAGTGAGTCTCCACACCCAGTATTGTATGTGGTTCCCAGGGAATCGAACCCGGGCCCTTGTGCTTGCAAGACAGGCGCAGGGACCACTGAGCTAAATCCCCGGCCCTCAAATCACAAATTTATAAACTCCCGATTTAAGCCCAAATCACAGCTGTGGTGGTACACACCCATAATTGTAGCATTCAGGAAGCTGAGGCAGGAGGACTGCAAATTTGAGGCCAGCTTGGGCTACACAGTAAGTTCAAGGTGGGCTGGACTACATAGTGAGACTCCATCTGAATGACCTCCTACTTCGTCTTAATACAGAACAGAGGAAGAAGCAGAGCCCCAGGCCCCTGGGCACCTTCATTTTCTTTGCATGGAGTTTCTCCTCCTTCAGGTGCTCACGAAGAATCTCTCGATGGTTCACTTCTTGCTCTTGGGCAAATTCACACAGTGTGTAGCTACGCACAGAGTTATGGCGCTGGGCCATGCCCAGAGAGCTCCCACCCTGGCTGGGCACACTGGTGAAACCCTGGCGCCGGGCGAAGTAGTACACAGTCACCTGGTCGAAGCGAACATTCTTCCTGCGAAGCTGCTTCTGCCGCTTCAGGATGGATGTGGCTAAGAAAGGATCAAAGACAGACGTTATTAATCCAGAGACTGGCTTTTTGGGAACCTCAGTCTTTATCTATGCCGGCTCTTAACTTTTCATCTCCAAAGGGACTGTCTATACCCTGAGAACTCTCTAAAATTTTCCAATCGTAAACACACAGTTGGGAGGGGCCTCCCTTGCCCTTTGAGTTTCACAGACAGTGTCAGGCAGTGTAGCCCGGGCTGTCCTCGAACTTGCAATCCACCTGCTTTAGCTTCACGAGTGCTGCAATCCCAGGCATGCCCACCACACCCAGGTGGTTCACATCACTGCTTCCAAGCTGACTGAACAGATGACCACAGAATCTATTTTTAGACAGCAGATGGAAAGAGAATTGCTAGGTGATCTTTCAGGATACAATAATCTGCAGCTCACGGGCCACACGTGGCAATTAGAGCTAATTAAAATTAAATACATTTTTAAAATCAGGTCCTCAGTTGCAACAACCATATTCCACATATAGCTAGTTGCCACCTTTGGACAATGCAGATGCAATGCAGATACAATTGATTTTATCCTAATAGAAATTCTATTTGATAATACCCATCTATAGCAGGGGATGGCAAACTGTTTCCAAAAAGGGACAGGTAGTAAATATTTTAGGCTGTATAGGTCACGAGGTCTCTGGTAAGTTACTCTACTATGATGCTATAGCATGAAAGACAATGGATTAAGTGTCCAATAAAACTTTATTTATAAAACAGTGGCCCAGATTTGCCCCTGGGCAACCCCTGATCAGAAGTTCTTCCCAAGAACTAATTAAGCTGCAAGAATTAAAATATAGGGCCAGGTGTGGTGGTGCACACTAGTACTGCCAGCACCCATGAGGATGAGGCAGGAGGATCCCTGTGAGTTCAAAGCTAGCTTGAATTACACAGCAAGACCCTGTCTCCAAAATACAACAACAGAAAGCAAAACCAAAACAAAGACAATTTAAAAACCCAGGGTAGGCATGGTGGCACATCCGCAACCCCAGCACTCGGGAGGCTGAAGCAAGAAGGGTGCCAGTCAAGTTCAAGACTACACAGGGGGGCCCTATATAAAATAAAATAAAATAAAAATGAATCAAAAAATCTGCCAAGCATGGGGGCACCTGTCTATAATCCCAGCATTCAGAAGCTGTTACAGGATTACCGCATGTTCAAGGCCAGTCAGGGCTACATAGAAAGAACCTGTCTCCAGAAAGCACAAAAGAAGGAAAAAAAATAAAAGAATTAAGAAACCTGGGCATGCCCTGGTTGTCTATACACTAACCATTTATGTCCTATTATAGCCACAACTTCCAGAAAATCTGCTAGGGGGAGGGTACAGCTAAATTAAATGTATTTAATTTTAATTAGCTCCTGAATCCTCCTCCTATCTACTACAACACACTCTGGGGACCCACAATCCACAGGGCAAGTAGCATCGATTAGAACAAATCAGGGTTGAGTCTAGGTTAGGGGCGCATGGAGGTCCTCTAAAGAGTGGAGGAAGACATGGCAGGGGCTCTGTACCAGGGAGCTGGGTACAAGCGAGGCAGGGGCTCACTCACGTGTGAAGCTGGCAGTTGTAGGAGGATTGAGGCTGTCGCAGCTGTCAGCGCTGTCGCTGCTCGAGATCTCATCATCTGAGTTGGAAACTGATGAGCCCACATCCACATCTTCAAACTTCCTCTTGAGACCCGAGCCCGTGAATGCATCCATTGGTTTCAAAGGGTTTCCTTGGGAAGCCGACCTCCTTGGCCCCAGAGCGCCTGCTCACCAGCAGCTAGGCAGGTGCATTCGGATTCTGCCCAGGGGAAAACAGGAATGAGCACCAGTGTCCTAAGGCAGGACCTGCGCCCCAGCGCATACACTCAGCTCTCCACTTCCGCAGACAGCACCTGGCCCAACACCGATGGCTGATTTCTCAGGGTCAGGTCATTTCTCTCTATTGACTCTAGTCAATATTCTCCCATTTCTACTTCCTTTCAGGTTCTCCAGTCTCAGTCACTTTGAACATCAAAGTGCCACACCCTGCCTAGTTGGAGGAAAAACCTTTGGCTCTAATTCGGGGGGGGGGGGGGCTCAGACTTCATTAGCTCTCTTCTCAGCACACAGGAGAGTCTGCAAGGGACCCCTGGGAGGGTCTGGGGACCAAAGGAGATTTAGGTTTTGCCTACACTAAAACTAGACCTAGTAAATTTTCCCCGTCAAATTATAGCATGGCATTTCCCGAAGTGTGTATCTTACTAAAAAAGTAGTTCTATGGATAAGGGCTGTTGTGTCAAAATAATTTAGAAAACTGCTTATAGTTGGACACAGTGGTGCACCACCAACTCCATCTACTCCGAACCTGAGGTAAGGGGTCACAAGTTCAAGGTCAACTTGGGCAATTTGGTGAGACCCTGTCTCCAAACAAAATTTAAGCCAGATGAGGTGGTGCAGGCCTATCATCTTGGCACTCTGAGAGGCTGAGGCAGAAAAATTAGTTTAACTCCAACCTGGACAACTTAACAACACCCAGTATCAAAAACCAAAAAAAGGGCTGGGGATTATCTCGGTGTGAAGGCTCCGTGTTCAACTGCCAGCACTATCCCCATCCCCCTCTCTCCCTCCAAAAAGAAGAAGAAAACTGCTCATGGTGGAAGCAGTTTATAAGCCTTTTTATATTCTAATGAACATAGTGAAAGCTGGGAGAAAACATAGGTTGCAGTGGGTCACAAAGCTACACGGTTTGCAAAGTATGTTGGGGGCCGATAATCTTCAGAGCACATTTGGGAAGTACTGCTCTGGGATCTGAATTTTGAAGGACATAAGCAGTCTGGAAACCCTTGACCTAGATCTTCACCAGTATAAAATGTCTCCCCGGCCTCCTAAAAAAGGCAAATTTGCTACTAAAGAAAGGACCCAAAATTAGAATTTGTACTGCCTTCAAAACCCAGACTCTGGGGCTGGAGGTGTAACTCAGTGGCAAAGCACTTGTTTAGCAAGTTCAAGGCCCTGAGTTTTAGCCCCAGCACCACCAAACAAAAAAACCAGAACCTTTCCCAATCTTATCCTCTGTGCAAAGAAAATGTAGCTTTACTATCTCTGCTCCTGGAAAAGAAACCACAAGGAAAATAAACAGCAAAAGAAGAGGCGACTTATTCTGGTTCTATCACTATGGCAGCCAGTGTTTTCAACACGCTGTCACACAACCAAGGAGCCTGAGAGTTCATTCCCTGGGTCCAAGTCTCTCTCCTTCTCTGACTTTGGAATTTAATTCCAGAAGGACATGAATCTGCTGGGGAGAAAGGCTGTCAGTGCTGAAGCCACGCGTGATGAGGTATGGAAGACTCCCTCGCTTTGCCTCGGCACTGCCAGAATCTTCCCAGACTATGATCTCACTAGTTGCTAATTATGCAGCAGGAATAACAACACTGCCCAGACCAACAGGGCTGCGTTACTGCAGAGCAGCTACCCAGAATATATATATACACTGTGGTGCAGGCAAGAGCCGCCTGCTCCAGAGCCATTTGAAGCAATGTGGATCAGCTGTACAAAGTCATCCAAATATAATAAGTACTTTAGAGAAGTTATTTCCTAATCTACCCAGGTCACATCAAAATTCTGCATTCAAGTCACAAGGCGTACCTAAGAAATCTCGACCATTATAGGTTCTGGACAAATATGTTTCTCAAATAAATTTGGCCTGAGGTGGGGGGGGAAACAAGTGTTTGATACAATTGTAATTAAATTTTAAAATATGCCCAAACTATTGGTTCTGTTGTTTAGGTTAGAATCTGAGGCCACATTCTGGGCTTTTTGTTTTTAGCTGCGTTTAAAGATACCCATAAACTAAAAAAGTTTTCATTTCATTCTATAAGTGGGCACAGGGGTGTGGAGCGACACACTTGCGATTAAGTACATAAGTAGGTACACTGAAAAAAACAGAATAATGTTGACTCGTGAATTTAATCTTTCCTTTCCACTTATTAAACACCCTTATCAACCACCAAAGAAATGTGGATAAGCTGAAAATCTGCTTTCTCAGAAAAGGCTTAGGGGCCTTCAGTTTTAACTTCAGCTAATGCTAGTACTAGAGAAATAGCCCTTCCCTTGGCCTGGAAGCAAACGTGCACTCTTGTTCTTTCCTCGGTGTCCCTTCCGGAAGTGTGGATTTCTTTTCACTATTCCTCATTACATCCCATATGAGCTTGGGTATGGTCCAAAATCACCTTTATGACTAAAATTCTCCACTGCCTTAACTAATTGCCCTAGAGTATCATTTCAAGAGAAAGGTTATTTTCAAGAGATTTATTTTACTTTAAGAGAAAGGTTATTTGCACCAAGGACTTTGAGCTGCTTATTCCAGTCTCTTCTTCTTTTATTTGGCATATCTTTCCTACTTTTCGAGGTTTCTGGACACTGATGGAAATAGGTAAGAAGGAAAAAGGACACAGATATGAAACCTAGGACAAAAGTATTTTCCTTAAACTGTATGAGAATAATTAGAATCGATCTGTAAATTATGATAAAGACCTATGATCTAGCCATCTTACTAAAGGGCTGGGGATATAGCAGCTCGGCGTAGAGAGCACTTGCTTAGCATGTGCGAGGCCCTCGGTTCAATCCCCATCACCACAAAATTAAACGAAGCTACTCCATAAAGGGCAATGGCAATCTGGAAAATGCTCAGGAACACTCTGCTGCCCAGCTTTCTTTGCCTTACCCAGGATCCGTTGGGATAACTTTCTGACATCAACTGCATTACTTACATTTTAAAAATTCCATCTGTTGTGTCCTGACAACCAATATAGGTTTACATCTCAACCCTTTCCTTTTTTCAACTCTGGTGTGATCTTGACTTATTAGATAAAAATGTTCATAGGAACTAAGTACAACCCTTCCCTCCACTTCCTTGGTGCCCTGGAGAAATCGTTCTTTGCCAACAGTAACAACTAGGATAGGTTCCATACTTTCCAATTCAGCAAGTTAATCTTTTACACCAACATTAGAAAGCAGTCATTCTCAACTTTCTCAAATGCTCGTTAGCAAAGGATAAATGTCTGTGTTCAAGATGTACACTTATCAGTTATAATCCAAGCACTATAACTCAGATGGAAATGAGCACGGTGAGACTAGAAATGTAGGTCCTGACGGTTACCTATCAAAATAACCAGCCCAAGCAAAAACTACCATTGAACAAATAAATGCATCCCTCTCTAAAAGCTTTTAAATGCCGGGGAAAGCAAAGGTCATCTGACATTCTCTAGCTTCTTGCCTTATGGTCTTTCAAGTGCTGTCTGACTACACATTTCCCAAAGGTCTATGAAGGGGTTCATATTCACAAGATGTAGAAGACACTAAGCCAGCACCCAATAAAACTATAATGTGTATTTTGGTACTAAATCTAAGTTTTTTGAGGCCCCTAAGACTTGCATAACCATCACAACAAATCAAAACCCAAGACTATGTGGGGCTACCAAAGAGGACTTTCCAGGAAAAATATGATGGAAGCAGAATGAACTTTTGAAGTTTAGATAATGTAAGCCTCTTTCCTTTTCTTTTTGAGGTGGGGTCTCATATGAAGGATGCCCTTGAACTATGTTGCTCAGGCTAAGACCTGCCTCAGCCTCCCAGGCGCTGGGATTACAGGCATGCACCACCACTCCTAGTGACAAAGTGTCATTCTTAAAGGAGTCCAAAACATTACAGTGAGGTATATCTTACATGACAAAGCCTCTTCACTTAAGTGGAGCCCAATCTTCTACTAAAAGTCAAGGGACCTAGTGAGATCAGGGCTACCAGGCTGTATGCTAGGCTGTATTCTTGGGTTAGAAGGGGAAGGCTTGCTGCGAAGTGTTACACTAACCCTGCGGACGATGACCTGCCCTGTTTCTCCTCTGACTATGACTGATGCCCAAATGCTAGGAATTTCATGGCTCCATCTGTCCTCTTGATCACCAGGATTATGAGTTTATAAAGTACTCCAGTGAAAACTCCCCGCAGGTATTTAAAGAAAGTCCCCTTAGGGCCTGGGATGTGGCCCTTGGTGCTGCACCTGCCGGGCAAGAGCAAACTCCTGAGTTCCATCCCTGGTACAAAAAAACCCCACCACACAAAATAAGTCCCCTGGGCCCCACTCTCCAGTTTTTACCCAGTCACTAACACAAGGTTTGAGCCTGGTTTTCCCATGTCTAAACTATTCTCGCAGAGGGGGCACAAGCCCTTTGGGAGAAGCAGAACATGATGCTGCACTACCTCTCAGGGATACTGAATCATTTAAAACTGTGGCACAATCTGGCTTTGAAGATTTACAGGACAGAAAACCAGTAAAGAAGGAAAATGTAAATCAACACGGATTTACCATCAACTGAAAACTGCTGGTCAAGGGGACAGCGTTGTCTCCTGGGGACAACTTCTAGCCTTTCAGACTGAAGAATGGTGTGTGTCACACTGCCGCTCTTAAACCCTTATAAAATGATGAATCAAGACCACTGAACTAAAAGGGATGGATGGCAATAGGCTGCGTATCTGGGGCCTGTGCAAAGATACAAGCTAGCAACGAGGGCAAATAATGCTTTCATTTTCACACACAGCGCTAGAAAAACAGGAGACGTTAGGAAGCAAAGCTGAAGAGTCACGTTAAGTCATCAGTTCCTTTTAATGAAAATGCCTAATGAACCCTTCAGCTCTCGACCCATTTCTTATCCCTGCTACCCTTCCCGCTCATTGCCGACGTCTGCAGCCTCTAGTGAGCCGTCCTCATCCCTTCCAGCCTGGCTACTCACAAATTCCCAACCACTCCTCCCACATTTTCCTTTATTTCCCCTCCCCTTCCTTCGCTTCCTTCTATCCTACATCATTCTCCACTCCATTCTGAGCCTCAGTCCTCAGCCGCAATCCTGCCGGGTTCCAAGCCGCCCATCTGTCTCCCTCGAGCTGCACCCTCAGTCCGGGCCGCGTCCTCGCTGCCCCTGGCTCCCACGCCTCTCCCCGACTCGGTTCCTTCCAGCGGCGTCCCTGCTCCCCGCCCCCCGACCGCTCCCGTCTGAGCTTCCCTCTTTCTGACCCCTCCATCCGCACGGCTGTGGGCTTGACCACTCCTCCAGAGCCGCCCGAGGGCAGATCCCGAAAGGACGAGGCGGCACCCTCCGCCCCGCACCCCCAGGCCCATTACCGGCCCCGCTGCAGCTGCCTCCTCCCGTGATGGTCTCTGCCGCCCCCGCTGCTGCCGCCGCCCTAGCCCGGGTGGGAAGGAGGGAGGAGCAAGCGAGTCCCGAGCCCGCGGCGACGGTCGGGGAGCTCCCAGGGCGGCAGGGCAGGGAGGAAGGGTGAATGGGCAGGCCGGCCGGCCAGCGGAGGGGGGCGGGTGGCTCCAGCAGCTCGGGGAACGTAGGCAGCAGAAGACCAGAACCGCCCCGGCTCCGGCTAACAATAGGCTCCGGCCGCAGCGCTCCGGCTCTTATAGGCGCCGGCACGTCCTGGCCGAGCCCCGGAGCAGGCTGGGAAATGGAGTCTACGTACGGACCCCGCGCCCAGCGCAGGCCGGGAGTTGGAGGCGATGAGTGCCGCAAAGCCGGAGCAAGCGGGCAAGCAGACTGCAGAGGCGGCGACTGAAGTGCACCCTGGTAAAGCAAGTCTGGTGCCACCGCGGCCTTTTGAAGGGGAAGGCAGGAGACCCTCAGCTGCACATCTTCAATGGCTAAACGAATTCTCCACTAAAGCTCTTTTTTCCTTCCTCCCTAATCATAGTCCCATGACTAAGGAACATAGGACTAAGGACTTAGTCTTCAGCAGTCAGTTCAATGCAGTCTGCCCACGTCATATAGAGGAAAATACAAGCAGATATCTTCAGTTGTCTACTTAGAGGCTACAATGAGTTAGTTATCTTGTAAAAAAATTTTTTTACCATGGACTTCGAAGATCTTCAGCACATTGAAACCCATCTTTAAGATAGGGAAAACAAAGACTCAAGTCAGAAGTCGACTTGCCAAAGACACATAACCGTAGTTTCTTCTCTCTGGCTTCTCCCTTGACCCATGTCGGCTGTAGGCAGGTTTTGTGGTTCCTCCTCCCACTCAGCCTGTCATCCGTGGTCCTTCTACTCCCCCACTTCTCACATGCTGCTTCAGTACATTCCCTGGCCCATTGGTCTTGCAGTTCCTTCAACGGGATAATCATCCTCTTAGCTTAGGGCTTTCTGTCCGGATCACTTTTCCACCAGCGGGCCACATACTCCTGTTCAAATGTGCCCGTGTCAGACAGCTTCCCTAGCCATATTTCTGTAACAGTGCATCCTTAGTCTCTCTGCGGCTCCTCTATTTCTTAGTTTTACCATCTGACATGTTTACTGTTATTTTAGTCTTCTCTCACTTAATTCCAGGAGACAAAGAATTGTTTTGTTTACTGTATTATCAGCACCAAGGAAAAAGCTAGTACAGTATTTGACATTCGGGAGCGCAGTAGATATTTATTGAATTGATGGATAGATGGATGGCAGGAGTTAAACTCCGATTAGAGCAGGGCATGGCTCTGCATGCCTAAAATCTCAGCACTTTTGAAGTTGAAGAAGGAGCATGTGGAGCTCCAGGCCAACCCAGACTACAATAAGCAAAACTGTCTCAGAAAGCAAACAAAGCTAAAGTTAGGATGGTTCCAGTTCTTACTGCATTTTTTCACTGCAGCCAAGAAACTATGAAGCCAGATCTACTGGCTACCAACTCATTCCCTCTTTAAAATTATGAGGTTGGATGGCTTAGAAAAAAATGCCAAGAATCCCAGTTTCCTCCCCTGGGTAACATCAGAGACTGCAAGGATCTAGGAGGCCAGAGTGCCAAATGACAAAACAGCAGATGAGAAGGAAGCACTCCTCAGGGTGCCAGGCACTGGTCATCTCTCCACTGGCTGAAACTCAAGAGTCAACGACAAGACAAGAGCATGGACTCTAGAGCAGGACTGTTTAAAAAAAAAACAAACCTCTATTCCTCCATGCTATTGGTGTAACCATGGGAAAAAGCATCTGACTTCTCTCCCTTAGCTTCCTCATCTGTAAAACATGGATAACATTAAGTATCTCAAAGAGTTTTATGGGGATTAATTAGCTACTATATTCTACTATGTATTATGTTTCCAACCCAAGCAGTGCCTTGTAAATGTTTTAAATCAAATTTCTATTCAAAAGTTTCTGTAGAAACAGCAGGCTAAGTAACAACAAAACAACTTAAAGAAGATGGTCAGCAGGCTAAAAAAAAATAGTTCACTGCAGCCCTGGTGCCCAAGCCCGAGTAGCTGCCATCAAACCAGCAGTCAGCCAAACCACTGCTCACTTTTTCAGAAGATAGCAGAATTCCACTTGACAGTAAGCTCTAGGTCACTTAAAAGGTCACCTGGGTCCCAAGACATCTTATTGTACATACCATGCCAATAAATGGATAGTACATATTACCTTAAATAGAAAGTTCCCTTATAACTGCTATCAATCCATTTTTAAAAATTTAATTCATATACAATTTTTCCAATCTCTGAACTTGAGAATACAAATGACAAACTTACAATTTCCAGGATAATACTGTTGATATTTTAGCTTAGTCCTATGTACGTAAGGCACACCACCAGAAATTTCTGTAGGTAACAGGGAAGATGTGGAAAGACAAAGGAGAAAAGTAGAAGTCAGGCATGGTGGCTCATGCCTGTAATCCCAGCACTCATGAGGCCGAGGCAGGAGGATCGTCACAAGTTAAAGCTAGCCTAAGCTACATGGTGAGTTCAAGGCAAGCTTAAACTATACAGCAAAACCCTGTCACAAAAACAAAACAAAACAAAAAATAGATCATTTACAGGGCTGCTCTGTACGAACAGAACATAAACTGTGGAGCAACATGGGCTTTGCGCTGTTCCTGTGAGTGGAGCGCTTGTGACAGGCCAGCGGCAGGTCAGAGAGCAGACTCCTAGAGAACTGTCCATAGCCAAGCAAGCAGACCAGTGACTCAGTAAAAAGATAAGTTTCTTCTCCTTCAGCTCTCCAAGGCCGAACTATCTGGAATTGTTTGGTATTACCACAAGAAAAACGCTGCACTGAGAAGAAAGAAACTCAGTCCTATCCTCCAACATTTGTGTTCTGAATTTGTGTTGTCTTCGAGATTGAATGCTGCAGCTTCATTCAGCCTTTTATGATTTACAAAACAGTCCCGCTCTGTACAGCGATCCTCACACACGACTCTCCCAGGTACTGGAGACACCATGGTTTCCAGGGTACTTTTCATCACGCAGGCATTAGAAGTGGCTCCCGGACTGCAAGGACGCCAGACTGTCTACTTGCTGGGCCCCTCTGTATCTCCAGCTCCCTGGGGAGATGCCATCGAGCTGGAGCTGCTACAACAAACCCAGTGCCTGGCTGCCTGACTTCCAGGAATCAGAACACCAGCTCTGAGGTGGACCTGGCCTTCTCAGGCCTTTGGTTGTTTTATCTTTGATGTTATCATTTTCCGGCCAATACTGTTATACCACGTCCACTCTTCTTCCCTTTGAAGGACATCTTAAATCCTTTATGTAGGCAAATATTCTTACTGGGCCTTACTTCAGACAAACGATCTTATTGCTTAATAACTGCAATTCATTTAGTGACTAATACTCAACCCTCAGAGCTCTGTAATTAGCCCTCTCCATTTTTATTTCCCAATAATTCCTTTTTAGCTACCAAATCTGTATACATATTTTTACCTGGAACTTATTGTACTTCAAGGGGACAGTACTGACGATAGTAATTCAAATATAATGTACTTCACTCCTCAAAAGGGCTTAAGACCTAACCATTGTACTTTTCATATACTCTCACTTTGATAAAAATAAACCATTTACTTTAAATATCAACTACCAAAGCTGGGGATTTAGCTGAGTGGCACCGTGCCTGCGTTGCAAGTGCAAGGTCTTGAGTTCAATCGCCCATACCACAAACAAACAAATAACTAAACTGCCATACCATTAAAAAGATAAAATCTAGTAAATTTTACTTCTAAGATAACATATTTTAGAGATATGTGCAAAAACACGCCAAGAAGCATGTTCAAATGAATTTAACCTGAAATGTACCAATATGAATTGTATTTTGAAAGAATTTTGCACATCTGTAAATTCTAATATAAAAAGATGTTCACAATATGTTAAATATAAAAATCAAATTGTAAGGCTGGGGACTTAGCTCAGTGGTTCCAGCACCTGCCCTGCAAGTAGAAGGTCCCAAGTTTGATCACCGGTAACCACACGTAATAATGCTGGACCTGGTGACTCACACCCACTAGCAATCAGTACCACACACCACAGCGCCAGGCGTGGTGGCTCACGCCTATAATCCCAGCACTCGGGTGGCAGAGGCAGAAGATTGCTCCAAGTTTGATGCTCGCCTAGACTACACAGTGAGCTCAGGGTCAGCCTGAACTACAAAAAAACTGTCTAATTGTAGATCATTAGTATAATCGGACCATAGGTGTTTGTACCACTGACAGGTAAGAAGACCTTTCTTGATTATATTTATGATTTATAATAAAAAGCTAGTATAAAATCTTCACTTAACTGAAAAAACTAATACACATGTAATTTTATAACACAATCAAGTAATTACAATGCTTTATCACTGTACAAATTCTTATACAGCATTGGCATAACTATCATTAATAAATATTATTGCACATATTAGAATATAATTATTAATAATAATTATTATTATAAACTAAAGAAAGCCTAAAAGCCTATATATTTTCTGGAGATTTAAAGATCTGTAATTACAGTGGCACAGTAGCAAATGGCTGTGATCCCAGTACTCAGGATGAGGCAGGAGGATCATTAGAATGCAGCTAAACTGGACTACACACTGAGTTCAAAG
Source organism: Petromus typicus (assembly GCA_004026965.1). Lineage (NCBI taxonomy): Eukaryota > Metazoa > Chordata > Mammalia > Rodentia > Petromuridae > Petromus > Petromus typicus. The sequence goes on from PVIR01003499.1 coordinate 65,299, forward strand.
CCAGTCTGAACTACAGAGCAAGATCCTGTCATGGAAAAAAAAACAGACAAAACAAAGCAAATAATTCCCCCAAAATGTTATATAAGTTAATTTCCACAAATGTGAAGACTAACAAAACCCTGACTCAAGTAAAATTTGTTAAGTGTAATTTATAGTCAATATATTAACAGAATTCTACGCATCATGTGCAGTGTACAAAAATCAGAGATTTGCAAATTTGGAAGAGATCTTAAAAGTCACCTAGCCCAACCCTCCATCCTAAAATAAAAAAAAAAGGTGGAAAAAAAAATCATAATCAAGAACAGCCTGCCTGGGGGAAAAAAACAGACATCCTTGAAGCTGAGAACCAGTCCTAGGAATACGATTCAACCAGAAATGTCTTCCTAAAATGAGACCAAATCTGGTAATCATTCACTAAAAATCATTTTGGCCAAATATGTCGTGGCTCAGGTTAGTTGTGTGTCCCCTCTCATACCAGAGATTGAACTCAGGACCTTGTGCTTATGAGGCAGATGCAGTGCTACTGAGCTAAATGCCTGGTCCTCTCAGGCCAATTTTAAACAAGTCACTGACTTAATTTTCTGTTTTCAATTTGTTTCAAACCAAGAAAATTAGACGATGTTTCAGGTTGGTTTTAATGAACAAAATCTCTGTATAAAAAAGTTAAACTTTATCAAATACTTTAAACACACACAGTTCAAATTCAATACAGAATTTTTTTAAAACATTATCTTTGATCATTTCAACATAATCTGCAAAGAAGTTTTTGGATAAAACTTTACACATGAAAAAGATCACACATTTACACATGTGTGCACAGATATCCACACGCAATCATTCTCAAGGAGAACACAAAAACATACGGTAACGTTATGAACGGGACAGGAATAAACTTCTTATACAGCTTATATAAAAGAATACTACATGGGTAAGAGAACTTCCTACACCAAAGGAGATACAGAGAGGGAAAAGTAGGGAATAACTCAGTCATAAATAGTGTGAGAACGTCATTCAAGAACAGTAACTTTGGGGAGTTACAGGTCATCCTGAGTTTCATCACCTCAAATTCTGGTGATTCTGGTAATTGATGACACTTAAAAAGCACTTCATTTTTCCCTAGGTTTTCATTTTCTCATCGTTATTTTGATGTGGTTTATCTCCTCTGTGGTTATTTCCTCAGTTCCCCCAGAAAAGCCACGATAAGAATAATGGTAGCACAGAACAGAAAGGGAGGCACCGGCAATACTGGACGGTGAATATCAACAGCCAGGGAGTCTGGACTTGAATTTCAACATCACTGCTGGCTAGCTGCCTGTCATTTGGTAAGTTGCTTAGCCACAATGTGTCTCGGTTTCCTCATCTTCACTTAGGGGTCACTGTAGTGCCTACTTCATGCAGGGTTATTAAGATGACATCAAAAAGATGATCCACTGACTTATCACACTATCTGGCTCAAATACTGGCCAGAATGACCACTCATTGTAGTGTGAAAGGGGAACCAAAAGCAAAATTCTGCCTGTTTTTCTCCTCACTGAAGTCTTCAGGGGCCATCTGTGGCATAAAAAGCAGAGATGGCAATATGTTTGATGCAAAAGTGATTGAGGACTCAGTCTTATGAATATAGATGTCCACTTTTATATTAGAAAAAATTATATGGCTCCATATCACAAAATTTAATACCTTTCTATTAAACATCACATAATACCCACCATCACTGTGCCCTACATAATCCTCAATGATGTGGATGGAATTCCTGTAGATACCTGAGGACAAGGGCCAGAATTTCAACTAAAAGATAACTGCAGAATTCCACATGGGGCAGTAATGTGTGTGTGCTGGAAGAGCTTGGGGCAACGACATGCAAGGCTGGGGTTCTGCATCCAGGGCTAAACGCCCCAGAGTCGCACAAGTCAGGCTGCTGGAGGTTTCTGCGTAAATTCTCTGTTCATGTCCCCTTGCAAATGGCAGTTCTCAACAGTGAAGGAGGCAGTAGCTGTTGAGAATGGAATGCCCCACTCCTACTTCAGTATAATATGATAGCTGTCACTGGTTTCTGCTGTGAAAAAGAGAGAGAAATAGTTTTAGTTTACCTTTAAAACATGGTAGAAGGAAAAAATCGGTGGTGGGGCTCTTGTAACAAATAGGGGACAAAGGCAGAGCAAGCAAAGAGCCACACTCATTACTGTATTCACTGCAGAACACCTGTATGGCCTGGCCTTCCTCTCACGATCATATTAGTTATGATGTTTTTGATTTTACACTGATACAAATGTGGTATGTGTCAGTAAAAACCAGACTTTGAATTTGTATCTTTTCAAAATGTGATATGATACTCTCTTGTAATGCTGGGTAGTGGCAATTAGCCACAAGATCACCAGGGTAAACAACTGACATCCTACAATGTACTGTGTTGCCAAGGTGTAATGGTTGATAGGTTAGGTGTAGTAAATCAATTTTCAATGTCCAGTATCTCCTACTTAATGGATTTATCAGGACATGACCCCATCATAAGTCAAGGAACATTTGTATAATGTTACAAAGATGACATACCTTGATTTCTTCATTTGTCAATGGAAGACAAAGGAGAAGGCAGAGTCATCAGGTATATTTTGTCTACTTCCACAGTGGCAAGAAGCCAACTCACACAAGAGAATAATCCCTATTAATGCTATTTTCTCTAACAAATGGTTTCTTCCTTATCCCACACCTCAAAGAAGTAAAACATGAAAAAGCTTTTTTGTTGGGGGAGGGGCTACATGCTAATCATGCACTCTATCAATGCACTACATCCCAGATTGATAGCTTTTAAAACCCTTGGGAAAAAGTTACTTGTCATATGTGTTATTACCTTTCATTGTGTCCAGGATAAAACAGGCTTCTTCCTGAAAATTCTGTATCATCTGAAAAAAAAAAAAATCAAGAAAATTTGCTGATTACTAAAAACGCCTTGACTATATGGCTTTTTGTAACACTAGATTAAAGTGAAATATAACTACTTCTAGTTTCTAAGGACTATACAACATCCAAAGGGGCTTACACAAGGGGTTTTACACGTCAAAAATAGGAGCACTGAATGAATTTCTATAGAACTGTACAAGTGTTTTCCTCCTAATTTTGAAAAGCAAGCTTCACAAACCTAATTGGTGTTTGTCTGTTTTGAGTTTTTCTTCCTGTTTGATTTTTAAATTTTAAACATACACCCCCTAGAATAGTGGTCTTAAAAGTGGAGCATGTGTTTCCTTAAGATAGTATTTAATACAAAGGCTTTTCAAGGGCCACAAAGTCAGGAATAGTCCCATGTGGAAAAACTGAATTCTAGGTCTTCAAATTCTTTATACTGTATATTCCTTATGTAAAACTCTTCAGTTTTTTTTCCCATCTTCCCTTCCCAAATGTCCATCTGTCATTTTACAAAATAAAAACATAATTTTCACCCTCTAGAATCCTAGTAAGCTATCCCACCTAGGGTATAAAAGCCTCAGAGTGCTAAAGTGGAACTGTAAAGGTGAACTATAATAACTGGGTGTGTAACCCTTCTATGAGTCAGAATTGAAAAGTGACCTAATCACAGGCTGTCAAGTGATAGATGATTCAAAATAATTTTTTGTAACATCATTATATAACTTTTAGTATGTAACTCAGAAGTTAAAAAAAAAAAAAATCCAGTGGTCTCGTTGTAATAAGATCCCATCCATTTATCAATTTAGATGAATCAGGTTCCATAGCACTTATATCTAGAAGGAAAAACAGGGTGAGACTGATGCTGAATTGTGTCATTTTGGCAATTAATAGGCAGTATTTTTAGCAGAATTAGAGGAATTAATTGTGTTCTAGGGCATGGGGTGGGCAGTGGATGATACCATCACTATCTCGAACAGCAGCATGCCTAATGAACTTTTTCGGGCAGTACTAGGGACTAAGCCGTTGGACTCATGCATGCTAGGCACTCTACTGCTAGCTACACCTCCAGAACTTTTATTTTGAGACAGTCTTATACATGTACCGCTATTTCTGTTTAATAAATTGCTTTCTTTTCTCTTTGTGGCTACTGGAGATTGAGCTCACAATCTTAGATATGCTAAGCACATGCTCTACCAATTATCCTAGCCCTTTTTCATACTGTTTAGTAACTACTTTGTTTTTAAAATCAGCTTTATAATTATGATGATAAGTCTAATCAGAAGTGATTTTCAACTTTTATTGACATAAAAGTTTTGGCTAAAATAATTTTTGTTTCAAAGGAATATAGTGGGACAATCAACAGAAAATGTTCAAACATAAAAATGGCATGATAAAATAAAAGTAGATGGGAAAAGTGTATAGAAATATGAGTTGTAGGAAACAGGAATAAAACAAAACTTCTAATTCATAAATAAAGGTAGAGTAACATTTTATAAATAGATGATGCTCATATTAACTTACTTATAATTTCAACCTCTAGTACTGGAAATCATTTCCATATTTAGTTGACAGGCAACACAATTAGAATAGATCTATAATAATTTCATTTTTAAATGTCATATACACATAAGAATGACATCTTTTGTTGTTTTTGTTTTGTAATCCAGACTAGCCTCAAACTTGCAGTGATCCTCCTGCCTCAGCCTCCTGAGTGCTTAGATTATAGGTATGGACCACCATACCCTGCACGAACAGCACCTATTCCAAGCCCCACCCATGAGAATCTATTCTTTTTAAATTTTTCCTTTCATTAGTACATGTTTGTAGTGCATGATTATGTTCAACATGGAGAGCTGGTACATACACATGATGCATGGTCCTCTTCCCATCACAAAAGATCTATCTCCAAATGGGAAATCTTTTGCAACTACTTAAACTTAAAGCAAAATTTTTAAGTTAATCTAATATTTTACAGAGGGATACATCTTAATTTTTTTAACCAGTACATATATCAATATTTAAAATTAGTTTAGGAGAAGGCAAGCAAAATGTCTAAGCCAGATACATGCCTCCTGTCTTAGCTACCAGGGAGGTTAAGGCAAGAGGATCCTTTAGCCTAGCAGTTTAACAAATTTAAATTTAAAAAAAACACAGAAAATTTGGTCTAGAAAACAGACACTACCCTAGTAGAACTGTCCTTGATCTTGTTATATGCCCTGACAAATCAATGGTCATCTTGTATTCAACCGTAATGAAAAACCTACCTCATCACTGATGAGGACATGGATCCCTGTTGGCCCCTGCTTATAAATCTGGCTGATCTGGTGAGGGGAAATGCTGAAAAGCTGAGCAATTCTTTCTGTCAACTCAACAGCTGTCAGTTCTTCCAGATAAATGGCATGATACACTGCAACAGGGTGAGAGCAACAGGTCAGGACAGAAGATCTGGACTTTGTATCTGTTCGTTAGGGGTGGCGGTACCGAGGACTGAGAACCCAGACCCTTCACACTGAGCTGTATCACTGCCCCTTTCATCCTGTTTCTTTTGAAACAGAGTCTCATTAAGTAGCTAAACTGCCCAGGTTGGGCTTGAGCTCTAGATTCTCCTGTCTCAGTTTCCTGAGTGCTGGGATTATGGGCATGTATCACCACAAAAGGCCAAAAGTTCTCTACTTTTACAGGTAATCCCATTACTAGGATTGTTCATTTTTCTGAAGGACTTAAACATCACACTGCCTGGGTTCCTACCCCAGCTCAGGTACTTGCTAGACGTGTGCCCAGGGCAAGTTACATAATATCCATAAGCCTCAATTGCCTCATCTAGATGTTGAGGAATGTACAATAAATATACAGTCAAGATGTGATTTTTTTTTTTTTTTTTGAAACAAGATCTTGCTTTACAGTTCAGGCTGGACCCGAACTCACTATGTAGTTCAGGCACCCTCGAACTCATGGCAATCCTCCTGCCTCTGCCTCCCGAGTGCTGAGATTACAGGCATGAGATACCACATCTGGCACTGTGGTATGTGGTTATCAGTGCCATGCTTATAGGTCTGAGTAACCATGCCCAGCATTGTGTTATGTGGCTACTGGGGATCAAACTCGGGACCTTCCGCTTGCCAGGTGGACACCAGAACCACTTAGCTAAATCCCTAGTCCCTAAAATGAGATTATTAATGTTAAATATTAAAGTGTATATAAAAAGTGTTGGGGGGCCAGGGATTCAGCTCAGTGGTTCCGGCGCCTGTCTTGCAACCACAAGGACCTGGGTTCAATCCCCCAGTAACCACATTCCATACTGGGCATGGAGACTCACGCCCAGCAGCAATCAGTACCACATACCACAGTGCCGGTCTCCCAGCAGCAATCAGTACCACATACCACAGTGCCGGTCGTGGTGGCTCATGCCTGTAATCCCAGCACTCAGGAGGCAGAGGCAGGAGGATTGCTGTGATGTGAGTTTGAGGCTGAGCTCAGGGCCAGCCTGAACTACAAAGTGAGACCCTGTCTCAAAAAAAAAAAAAAAAAAAAAAAATGTTGGGAACAGCATCTAGTATGTCTTCAGAGCTCAGGAAACATAAGCAATTACTATTACTTCCAGCAACTGCTGAACTTGCTTGATAAATTCCCATCACACATGCTTATAAGTCATTTCTTCACCTTCATGTCTGTCTGGTCTGCCCAGAACAACCTACCGAAGAAAGTACCATTTGAGTCTCCATCCTCATGCTTCTGTTGTGGTTGCTGCTGCTGCTGCTGCTGCTGCTGCTCCTGTTGCTGTTGCTGCTGCTGCTCCCTCAACTGCAATGATTCCTGACAGACGTAAATGGTTAACCTTGGACGCACCATCCTAAGAGGGGAGGAAAATGGCTGGTAGTCTTATATTTTCTACAGTAAGCACAATTTAAGAGAGAGCGCTTGTTTACATTTGTACTATAGAGCAGGAGTTGAAAACTGGCAGCTCAGGGGTCAAATGCAATAGATTTGTTATACTTTTAGTGGTGGTGTTTAAATTATTTTAGTTCCAACAAGAGGCATCATATAAACCTCTGAACCTTCACTTTTCTTAAAAATGCAGATCTAAGGATCCTGAGTCCTCATTCTTTCATGAAAAAAATCCTATTTTCTTTACACTCTGTGTGGATTCTTCACTGTATCCTAGACCTAGACTGTCATTCTTTTTCATTACTTATGTTGCTCCTATAGGCTCATGACCTTGGAAATAAAATTTGGAAATATTCAAAATGCAACAGTCACTGGTATGTATGTATGTATGTATGTATGTATGTATTTATTTATTTATTTGAGGCAGGGTCTCCCTTTGTAGTTCAGGCTGGCCCTGAGCTCAGCCTCACACTCACATCATAACAATCCTCCTGTCTCTGCCTCCTGAATGCTGGGATTACAGGTGTGAGCCACCACGCCCGGCACTGTGCTATTGCTGCTGGGCGTGAGTCTCCATGCCCAGTATTTATGTGATTAGCGAGATTGAACCCAGGCCCTTGCGCTTGCAAGATAGGCGCCCGAACCACTGAGCTAAATCCCTGGCCCTCAATCACTGTTTTATGGGGCCGAAGATACACCTTTCACTTAAAAATGCCAATACAATGAATCTTTTTTTCTGTACTAAGGATCAAACCCAGGCTCTAACATTACACATTAGGCAGGCACTCTGACCAGTGAGCTATATCCACAGCCCTATTTATTTTGAGACAGAAAATTTATTTTATTTTATTTTGTTAAACAGGCCAAGCTTGTCTTGAACTTGAGATCATTCTTTTCTTTTATCCTGATTGCTTGTTTTCATATGAGTGTGAATACTGTTTCTAGTTTTTACTGTTCTGTTCACTTTATTTCCTTCCTGTCTTCTTCACCGCTTTTTGAAAGTGCACAGTCCTCTTTTGTCTCCTGGCCTTCCTTCTAATCTCTGCCTCTTCTATTTCTCTATTTCTCCCTCTAACCCCTTTAACTTTCCTTCTCTGGAAGATAAAATTGCCGTACTGGGGCCATATTTACTATATGTACATTTTGTGTGTTTTAGACTTTGTTATATAACCACAAATCTAGCTCTTGGATAAAGGTACCAAATCAATAGTTACCACAGTTGGTCATTTTCTGGGCTTTGTCTGATGCTATTGTCATTACTGATTGTACTATTCTAACCAAGGTGACATAATGGTTCTAATCAGTTGTTCTTCTTGGTGTGTCAAGACTGAGATTGTCATAAACAATATTACAGGCCAATGCCAAAGAACCAAGGGGTAAACCAGATAGGCAGCAACTTCTCATCCCCAGTAAATTGAAGAGGTAAGATCTTGCAACAGACTCAAAACCAAAAAAGCCAGCTACACCTGGAAGACATCTCTGAGAAGTAGTAATTCCTAAGGGTTCTAAATCCTAGCAATAAAGGTATTTGCCAGTTGCAATTAATAAGCATTAATTCAAGAATTAAAAAGAATAAAACAATAAAAAGAATAACTAAAAAGAATAAAAGAAAATGAGAAGACAATTAAGCAAGATGTAACCTCAAACTTCCGGTTCACCAAAGGCAAACCCAGGGAACAGTGGGGTGGAACTATCCAAAAGCCACCCACCTGGACTCTCTGAAGTGGTAACTGTGGAAGTAATAAAGGAGATGAATGAGGCTCTAGAAAACATCAAATCAGAAATAGTTTCTTAGATAACTACAGAGTTGGTGACCATATGGAAAGACATGTATAGTGACTCTAGAGCAGAAATAGGTTTATGAAAAATAGAACAGCTTAGGAAAATGATGGAAACCAGGAACAACCAGCACAGGAAAAAAAATAATGAAATCCATGAAATAGATTCAAACAGATATCCAGCAGAATAAGCCAATGTGAGGACAGAATATCAGATACAGAAGACAGGATTGTGGTTAGTGATCATGAAAAGTAAGATTTCTTTAAAACAGCAAAGAGCCATAAAAAGTCAATCCAACAGCTGCTAAATAATGCAAAGAAGAATAACATAAGATTGATTGGAGTCAATGAAAAAGCAGGATATGTACAAATTACATTTCACAGAAGTAACAAAAAATACTTTTCAAAGCAGGGAAAAAGAATTTGACATACAGATAAGTAAGGCATATAACTTCAATGATGCATAATAAAAAAAAATACTACACTAAGGCATGTAATAATCCCGATTCCAGAAATTCAATAGAACAGAATATTAAAAGCTGTTAGAGAAAAGAAACAAATCACATACAAAGGAAGGCCCATCAGAATCACAGCAGATGTTTCAACACAAACAAACCCTCAAGTCAAGGAAAGCTTGGAGCGAAGTATTTCAAGGCCTAAAAGAACCTCCAATCAGACTGATGTACCCCACAAAACTATCTTTTCAAAACTGATGCAGAAATAAGATACTTTTATGGCACCTTCTAAAAAATCATAATCACCAAACTAGCACTTTCAGATGTTCTGAAGAATATTACAGAAAGATTTTAAAAAAAGATACAACCCATGAACCCAACAGAATGAATCTATCGGGAAAGAAATAAATTAAACAGGAGGGGAAAAACCAACAAAAGGAAAACAACATGACAAGGATAAGTCAATATATACCAGTTATAACCATCAATCAAATAGTCTCAGTTTACAATCAAAAGAAACAAACTGGTTGCTGGGGATTTAGCTCAAGTTGTACCACGCCTACTTCGGAAACACAAAAGCCTGAGGTCAATCCCTGGTATCTTTCCCCCAAAAAAAGGAAAAGAAAAAGAAACATATTAGCAGAATTGATCAAGAAGCAAGATCCAACAAGATGCTGCATGCAAGAAACATTTGATTTAAAAGGAAATTCACAGACTGAAAGTCAAAGGATGGAAAACAATATTCCATGCAACAGAAAGTCAGAAAAAAGTAGGGGGTAGCTATTCTGTTTGCAGATAACATGGGTTTCAAATCAAAACTGATCACCAGGGGTGGTGGCTCATGTCTGTAATCCTAGCACCTTGGGAGGCAAAGGCAGGAAGACTGCTGAGTTTGAAGACAGACGAGGCTACATAGTGAGTTCAGGGCCAGCTTGATCTACAAAGCAAGACCTAGTCTCAAAAAAAAGAAAAGAAAAGAAAAGAAAAGACTGATTAAGAAAAATAGGTCTTTACATCCTTGCAAAAAGAATAATCCAGAAAAGAGAAAACAATCATAAATATATATGAATCAAACAACAGTATACCCAATTATACAAAACAAATATTAATGGACATGAGAAATCAAAAAGCTGGATGTGGCGGTGCACATTTGTGAATTTAGCATTCAAGAAGCTGAGGCAGAAGAAATGCCAGGAGTTTGAGGCCAACCTATACTACATAGAAACTGCCTCAAAACAAAAACAACAAATCAAATTAGCACTAACACAATTATAATGAGGGACCTCAATACTCCACTGTCACAAATAAACAGATAAACTATACAAAAAAATCTAAAGAAATACCAGAACTGAACTGAACTTTTGAACAAAAGGACTTAGCAGATGTCTACAAAGTGTTCCACTCCACAACATCAAAATATACACGCTTCCTACCTGCACACAAGTCATCCTCCAAAAGAGACCACATACTAACTCACAGATGTTGGAACTGCGGACGACTTACTCATACTTGCAACTTATTTACTTGGATTTACAAGTGTTTGTCCTGCCCTACGGGATCAACTACTGGGATTACTGTGGACATCTGCCCCGCCCTGTGAGATTTTAAACTACAAGGATTATTGCACTAGGATTATTGGTTTTAAGACTTCCTGGGATTGGCTGGGGATTTAGCTCAGTGGCTCCAGCACCTTTCAAGTGCAAGGTCCCAGGTTCAAGAAAACACAGTAAACACATACAACAATGCCAGGTGTGGAGACTCATGCCCAACAGCAATCAGTACCACATACTTCAATGCTGGGTATAATGGTTCAACCTGCAATCCCAGCACTCAGGTGACAGAGGCAGGAGGATTGCTGTGAATTTGAAGCTTCCCTGGGCTGCACAGTGAGCTGAAGGCCAGACTGAGACCCTGTCTCAAAAAAATAAAACCAAAAAAAAAAAACCCCCAAAAAACAGGCTTACTGGGATTTAAGGATGTCTGCCCTCCCCTAGAAGATCTTCAACTACAGGGATTATTGTGGGACCACCCTGTTTTACCCATGTAAAGTTTATGGGTATGAAGGCTTGGTACCAAAGAAAGGGGTAATGAGCTCAGGGAATTGCCTGTTTTTTATGCTTGTGTGGAATGTGGCTTCTGCAGCTGCTGCTCAGAGTAGCAAGAGTCAAGCCCCAGCTCAGCCTTTTTTTCAAGGTTCTGATTTTGTTGTTTGTTAATCCTTTTGCTGTGGGACTCACAGGCGACTGGAGTTGGCCACTTGTTTTTTGACGATGTCCTTTTCCCCTGGCTCCCACACACAGAACATGCTTAAGTAAATGCAAAAGAACTGAAATTATTCCATGCGTATTATCAAATCATGGAAATCAATAGCAAAAGGTACCATGAGAACTTCAAATAAATTAAATAACACCTTTCTGAACAACTAGTAAGTCACAGATGAGAATAAAAAAGAAATTAGACAGTTTCTACCAATACAACAATACAATACTAGTACAACATACTGGAACTTATGGGACGCAATGAAAACAGTCCTACAAAGGAAATTCATAGTAGTGAATTCCCATATCAGAAAAACAGAGTTCATATTAACAGCCTTGCATTGAATCTTACTTTTCTAGAAAAAGAAGAGCAAGTGAAATCCAAAACTCATTCAAGGGAGGAAATTATGAAGATCAGAATAAATTAATGCAATGGAGACAAGAAAACAACACAAAGAACTGATGGCTGGAAGTGTTGGTCCTTTGAAAGATTAAATAAAACTGATAAACCCTTAGCCAACCTTATCAAAAACAGGAAAGATTCAAATCTATTCAATTAAGAATGAAAAAGTGAAATCTCAACAGATCCTGCAGAAATTCAAAAATCATCCACACCTACTTTGAGAACCTGTTTTCTAGTAAGGTAGAAAATACAGGAAAAAGGACAGATTCCTAGATACATATGAATTATCGAAGCTGAATCAAAAAGATATAAATATTCTAAATAAATTAGTATTAGTCAATGAAACTGAAGCTGTAATAAAAAACCTATCAACAAGAAAAGCTCATGCCCTGAGAGATTTACTGCTGAATTCTTCAAGAAATTTAGAGAAGACCTAATGCTGCTGTCTCTTGGACAGGGAATGTGGCCCCAGAGCATGGCACTAGTTCTCAAACTCTTTAATGAAACTGAAAGGGAAGCAATACTCCCAAATTCATTCCTGGAAGCAAGTATTACCCTGATACCAAAACCAGAAAAGAGTCCAACCCAAAAAAGAGAACTACGAGCCAACATCCTAGTGAACACAGATGCAAAAATTCTCAAAAAGATACTGACAAACAAAATGCAGTTAGCTGTGGATTTAGCTTAAGAGGTACCACACCTATCTTGCAAAAGTACAAGGGCCCGAGTTTGATCCCCGGTACTGACTCCTGAATAAAAAAAATCATTAAGGTTATACACTATGACCAAGCAGGATTCATCCCAGGAATGCAGAGATGATTCAACATGTGCAAATCAATAAATGTAATACACCATATTAACAGAGCCAAGGACAAAAACCATATCATCTCAGTTGATGGAGAAAAAGAATTTAATAAAATACAACACCATTCATGATAAAACCCTACAGAACACTGAAATAATGTGTTCTCGATATGATAAAAATTGTCTTTGACAAATCAATAGCCAACATCTTACTAAATGTACAAAAACTAGAAGCTTTCACTCTAAAATCAGGAGCAACACAAGGATATCATTATCTTGATTTTTATTCAATATAGTTTTGAAAATATTAGCCAGAAAAACTGATAAGAGAAATAAAAGGATAAGAAAGGAAAAGATGAAGTGAAATTATCATTATTTGCAGGTGATATAATATTTTACACAGAAGACCCCAAAACTACATCAAAAGACTTAATAACTAAATTCAGTAGCATAGCTAGATATGAAATTAACTCTCAAAAATCAACAGCAGGCCAGGGATTTATCTCAGTGGTTCCAGCGCCTGCCTCACAAGAAAAAGGACCCAAGTTTGATTCCCAGTACCCCCAAAAAAGAGCCTCATTAAGTTGCCCATGTTGGTCTCAAACTTGCCATCATCCTGCCCAAGCATCTTAAGAAAGGATAATAGGAAGGCACTACCATACGCAGCTCAGAGAGGGCTTTCTTGACCATATTCCAGGCACTTTATACCCCACAATCTTGTTTGTTTTAGACTGTTTTCCTTCAAAGCCATTATCATTGTCCAAACTATTTATCATTTCTATTTAGCTCTCTTCCTATTAGAAAGTAAGAGTGAGAATTTATCTCAGTGGTTCAGAAGAGTAAGGTTCCAAGTTCAGTTCCCTGGTACCACATACCACAGTGCTGGGCATGGCGGCTCACACCTGTAATCCCAGCACTCAAGAGGCAGAGGCAGGAGGACTACCCTGAGTTTAAGGCTAGCCTAGGCTACACAGTGTGAGTTCAGGGTCAATCTGAACTACAAAGCAAAACCCAAGTCCTATTAGAAAGTAAATTCTTTTTTTTTTTGAGACAGGGTCTCGCTTTGTAGTTCAGGCTGGCCCTGAGCTCAGCCTCAAACTCCTATCACAGCAATCCTCCTGCCTCTGCCTCCCGAATGCTAGGATTATAGGTGCGAGCCCCCACGACCGGCACTGTGGTATGTGGTGCTGATTGCTGCTGGGCATGAGTCTCCACGCCCAGTATTGTTATATGGTTCCCAGGGAATCGAACTCGGGCCCTTGCGCTTGCAAGACAGGCGCTGGAACCACTGAGCTATATTCCCGGCCCTAGAAACTAAATTCCTTAACAGCTTGTCTCTTTTGCTCACCAATAAATTTGTGAGGCCTACAAAAGTACCTGCCTCATGGTAAGAACAATGAGTACCTGAATGTAGAAACTACCTGGAAATTAAAAATGGAGATGTCATGGGGAATTTTGTTATGACAAATATATGAAACTATATTTTTCATCTGTTTATATTTAGAACTTAAACTTGCTATGCAGAATACTGTGACGAGTCCCTGAATCCAAATCAACTTGACATTCAACCCTATTGATATTTTAACACTGATTACATACCGGCCTTTTAATGCATTAAAAAGTCTGATTCCATCTGCAGGACCACAGATTTGGATCACATCATCTCTAGTTAGTTTCAATAAATCTGCCCCTGGAATAAATATAACAAAATAGGAGATAAATGCAGAGACTGTTCTCTTCATCTCTTGAATTTTACCGCCTATCACAAATGTTCCCTAACACCAGGCCCTCTCTTGAACATCTCACTTTGTACATACTTCTGGTGAACACCTAGCTATTAGGGTTTTATTTTGGCTTGACTTTTTTCTAACACTATATGATGAATGAGCTCTTTGAGTTTGAAATGTGCCCCACCCATATGTGTATTCTTACTTGGAACATAGAAGGTAAAGAAAGTGGACTAAGTAAATGCAATATAGTAATACCAAGGCAAAAAATCTCAAACTACTTGCAAGTGCTCCTTGATAAAATACTGTACTGAATACATATCTTACAAGGTATTATACAAAATAAGTATTTTAGAATTAAAGTGAGTTAATGTGAAGTTCATCTTAAGTACTCATAGCAGCACTGTTGTAGTTGGTAAAAAAAAAGTTTGAAGGAGTTTATAAAATTCATTTTATCAAAAAAAATCGACCAAGGTCTTTGTCCCTGTCTTGTCTGTCTCTGTCTGTCACACAGACACAGACACACACACACACACACACACACACACACACACTCCACCACACAAAAATCAGGAAGCCTTAGAATGCAAAAGAATATCCTATGCTGGTGTAAAACAAAAGGAAAACCAGATTTAACCTGAGAAGTTGGTGAAAAGCCTTGTGAATGTAGAAAAACGGTTTCGATGCAACCACTGCTGAGCTTCCTGAGGTGTGGTTGTTGGCAAGAGGTTCTGAAAAGAAAAAAATATTTTTTTCTGGTAATTTAATAGATGACTCTATTTCCTTATCGGGTAACACATAGTTAAGCACACATGCGTGTGCACACACACATTCAGACTAGCCTAGCATGTTTCAAAATTGTTTAACTGTTCTACATCATTCTCTGTCTCTACCCATGGAGACATCCAGAGCGCTATGCATATTCTATCCCCATCATTCCCTCTAGAGTATACACAACTCAAATCCACAGCCACTCAGGAAGGCTGGGATGGGAGAAGCACTTAAGTCTGCAAGTTCAAGACCAAACCAGACAACAGATTTCATCTCAAAAGAAAAAAAAAAAGAAGCCGCCTATCCACAAGTGTGGAATCACTTTCTTATCTCTAGTTCCTAACACAGTATCTGGTTCAGAGTAAGAATGCAATAAATGTTTGCTTAATGAATGAATTACTAATTTCATTAAAAATTGGACATTTCTACAGAGTTATAATCACCAAAATATTACTGACATTGCAAGTGACTGACATTGTGCATTAGACTTACATCTGTGACTGGAGGGGGTGGCTCTGGCTGGTGGTTAGGTGAACCATTTCTAAAGAAACATTTAAAATCAACAGGTGAGTTTGTTACACGTACAAGGGCTCATTATCTCATTCTTCATCTCCACAGTAAGTCTTAAACCAGACATTTAAAAGAATCTCTGTTTGCTCATAGGACATTTTTATTCTTTGACCTAATACTTCCATGATATGTTAATTTAACCTAAAGACTTTTGGGTAAGGAGGAGACACTATGCCATTTGCAATATTTTTTCATTATGGAGAAAACTGAGAAAAATATCAAAAGTTCAGTAAGTAGAAAAGGAGAAAAATTATTCTCTCAATAAAGGAGAATATCTATTAAGGAGCTGAGCATACCACTCAATGATATAGCATGCACACTTCAACTCCTGGTACCACACAAAAAAAGGTAGAATATTTATTAGAATGAACGATTTCAAAATGTAAAAGTACTACTGCTTTAATACTATATTAAATATATAAATATGTTCACACGCTATTGGTTATATGGACCAGCTCTTTTTTATTTTGGGGACCAGGTCTTACTAAGTTGGCATAAATTGCCC
Organism: Petromus typicus; assembly: GCA_004026965.1. NCBI lineage: Eukaryota > Metazoa > Chordata > Mammalia > Rodentia > Petromuridae > Petromus > Petromus typicus. The sequence goes on from PVIR01003499.1 coordinate 81,356, forward strand.
AGGTTGGGCTCAAACTTGCATCCTCCTGCCTCAGCCTCCCAACAGGCTGAGATTTCAGGAATGCACTATCACACTCTTCTGAAAACAGTTATTTTTAAAGTAGCTTCAAAAATTAGTGCTAATTTGTGATGCAAGTGCTTCTCTACACCTTCAGTTTTCTTCATACTTTCTTCTGTCTGTAGATTATCTTTCTTCTCTAATGTTTACTTTCTTTATGGAAGAAAAAATTGAGCCTAATAATGATGTACAGGTCATAGAGAAGAGAAGAATTTTAAAACAGAGTCCTTGATTACACAATAGTTAAGATTCCCATAAATAGACTGCATTTTGGTTGTAGATGTTTTTTTTCTTTCAGAAGAGACCTCTCTCTACTGGGTATACTAGCACACCCCTGTAGTCTCAGCTACTAGGGAGGCCGACATAAGATAATCTCTTGAGCCTAGGAGTTAAGGCCAGCCTAGGAACACACTGAGCCTCTGTCTCAGACAAACAAAGAAAAAAGAACTTGTTCTTTGTTTAATCTTAGCTACAAAATTGAAATTTGGTATTAAAACATAATAATTCATTTATCTCAGAGCCCTAGTAATATGGAGAGATAGTACTGAGATAATTCCTTTTACAATTATTCTCAAGTGTTACATTTTTAGTATTCTTAGTTGTTATGTTACAGACTTTCCTCCTTTAACTGAACTTAGTTAACAGAAATGAGTTCTGTTCCTGCAACTAGGTCATTGAACGCATTGGTCACTAGACGAGGAAGTGTATATAGGATGTACATTACAATATTCAGAACAAAGAAATGATCAAAGCAAACTCCAACTGTAATGACTTTGCTTTTAGTTGCATAACTCTTAACACACAGTACTGTAATATGTAGGAGAACATAAAACTATAATACTGTTCAGTATAATCAGCAAAAATTATAGTACTATATAAACAAGGAATACCGTACCAAAAAAAAAAAAAGGTATAGAGGCTTAACACTCAATAAACAATATGTACTACACTGTACAAAAAAAAAAAAAAAAAGATAGGTCATAAATTGGGGCAACAGGTTTTAAGTTCTAACAGCAACAGTCAGGCTTAAGTCTGAATAGTCACTAAATGGGGAGGTGGCTAAATAAGGAATATTAATAATTAAATTTTTTAAGAAGTAGATCATAGGCATTGAAATCTCTCAAAAAATATGAAGCTAGGGAGACAGTGTGATAAGAATAATAATGAGGCTAGAAATGACCAAAGTATATCATGTGCACATACAAACCTGCTAAAATGAGACCCATTAATCTGTATATCCTGTATACACTCATAAAAAATGATACGGACCCTACCAGGCCTACTCTGAGAGACACATTCCACAACTGGGACACTGTATATCACAGATGGCACCATGTCAAATGGATGGCCTGATGGCTTTACCCTATGGCTGTCCTGGCACCAAGGTCAGGGATTTTGGATCTAGCCCCTCAAAGGGAGCTCTCGCTGAACACATGGTGCAGGCCCTAAACACCGGTCTCTTTTGCTGCTCATGGATGAAATGTCCCAGAGGAAAAAGGTGATATTACAGGACCATAGGGATCTGGGAGCACACGGAGGCACTTGTGCACACACAGTAATATGTAGAATGCTGTTTTTATTCCAGATCACAAAAACAAACGCAGGAAGCCTTCCAAGAGATAGACACACAGGAGTCTACCACCCAGGCCTTGCAAAAAGATCCCCTGGTAGAAATCCTTCGGATCCACCTGGGCTGGGTGGCTCTCAGTGGTGCTGCAATAGCAGTTGGTGCTTATGTACTGCATTGATTTTTGTGGGCTCTGGACACAAAGGACAGCCTTGTGTGCCATTGGCAAGGAGTGACAGCCCTCAGTCTTTGAAAGGATGGGATGTAGGGGGCCACTGGCAGATGTGTTAAAGTCAGGGCACTTGAGGGCACCTGAGAACCCAACTCTGTCATAAGGGTGTGACGGACTTTGTTATAATAATTATGAATCGGCATGGACAACCACACAGCTATGCAAAGTCACATAACTGTTTTGTCTTACTTTGTCTCACAAAAACTGGAAATGGCCACTATAACCAGTATGCTGTAAAATTAAAGTTTGGTTCCTGCTTTGCAAAAAAAAGAGGAAAGTCAAATAGAGAGCTTAAATAAATCCCCAACCAAATACACCTAAAGAATACGCCTATACATTTAGTAACCTATTTTCAGGTTTCAATATGGGCATATGGAATAGATCTTAAATGTGAGAACTGTATGAGTCACTTGTTAAAATTAAGATAGGCACTTATACCAACGTTTAATTATCTTTGACAGTAAAAGACATTAAGGTAAGATTAAATGCGTACCATAGCTAATTCTAAAACTTTATTTTAGCTATCCTCTTCAACATTTTTTGTCCAATGATCAAAGATCTATAATAACTGCATGATAGAGAATTTTTAGAAGTAACAAAAAAGATTTCAGCATCTACACAGCTGTGCTTCCCTTTCTGGATGACCTCTGCCTGATGCAAGTATCATCAAGAAGTGAAATAACCACACAACGAGCAGTAAGAGGGCAAATCGAGAAACCCAGATAATCAGTTTCTCAATCACTAAAAACTGCCATAAATTCTCTGATATCCAGTGATACTTCCAGGACAAGGTGAGGAGAGAAAAGAAATAATTATATAAAAGTTTCAGTCTTCTTTGAAGATAATCCAAACCTCAGTTAATATAAAAATTTAAAGACTAATCAACTTAATGATTTAGAAAGACCTTGTTTATGGAAACACAGTAAAAGAAAACATATTTAGTACAAACACCAGCCAGTTACATTTCAGACTTACCCTTCCCCAAGTGAAAAACTGCTATGGGAACTGTTGAAACCAGGTGATGGGGAATTGACATATGTGATCTCGGGCCACGGAGAACACTAAAAACAAAGGATAACTTAGACAAAAAGCACATTTCATCATAGCACCCCACTGAAATACTGTCATACAAATAGCATGTTTTGATTTGGTTAGTAAATCTCAGTCAGAAATTTCCATAAGCAAAAGACAATATATTCAAAAGTAAATTTAGAACAGGCTCAAACTGCTGGATTTTTCTTTTAAGAGTAAAGGTTTTAAGAGCTTGAAGTATAATTCAGTGGTAGAACACCTGCATAGTTTGCACAAGGCCCTGAGTTGGATTCCCAGCACTACAAAAAACCAAACAAACAATAAGAGACACCAGAAAATTAGAGATTTTTGTCTTTTAAATTATTTATTTATTTATTTATTTTGCAGAACCAGGGATCAAACCTGGGACCTTGCACTTGCTTAGGAAAGCAGGAGCATCACTGAGCTATGTGTTCAGCCCTTAACCCAGAAAATTATGGCCTGACACTGCCACCAAAATTATGGTCTAAAATTTTACCTCTGTAAGTATGGTTGTCTCATAGGAAGGTTGATATTTCTCCTTCTCATGAGGCGTTCGTTTCTCCATTTTCTCTCTATCTGTTTTTTGCTTTCTGTCTGCACCTTTGGGCTGAAATAAAAAATATTTTCTTTTAAACTAAAGTGCTCATCCTTTGACCCAATAATATTACTTTAAAACTGAAATACTCATATATAAAATAAACACGAATGCACAATAATATAAAGACAAAAGGCCTTATCCCATCTAGGGCTGAAAATAGGAAATTCAAATGATTACTGGAATGGAATAAGTAAAATGGAAAAATCTCTAAAGCACCCAGATAAATGAAAAAAAAACCCAAGACTAAAAGTCTTAAAACAATACATATAGTATAATCCCATTTATGTTTCAAAGAAAGGAGAAATGTACACTGATGCACACACATATAAAGGAAGACAAAACACAGGAAGAATATTAATTATGAATGTAACCAAAATAGTCAACACATCACAATTGGTTTGAGGCTGAGAAGAGCCTATAACTGCAACAGGCTTCAAGGACAACCCCTGGGTTTTGCCCCTTCCCCAGTTCCCATAGCCAAACTGTCCCCCTCCCTATAAATTACCTTACCAGTTACTTCAGCGATTACTTGAAAAGTCTAGCTTAGATTAAATTTGCGTAATTTTTACAAAACTAACAAGATAACTTCTAACTTGGCAATCCATTTTAACATAGAAAGATAAAGAAGAGAAAACAGCCTGCAATCTGCCTGCCAATACCTTGAAGACTTTGATCTGGCAGCTGGCTGAGTGTAAGTGCTCCGTATACTCCCCATTTTCGTTCTCTTTGAAGGTATCAATTTGTACTCGGAATGGCACCCCCTTTTCTCCACCGTGTTTCCTCATAGTAAACTCTGTGCTAATACAGTGAACCTAAAAGAACACAGCATTGAGCATTACCAGCTGGGCAAGTCAGTGAGCAATGTTTTTGAGTGATTACTTCAGCAAAACCTTTAATAGGCATCTATGGATAGCTACAAAAAAACTTTTCTTCTTTTTGATCTTGAAGAATTTATCTTCTAATGGAGGAAGTGAAAAAAGTTTAAGTGACTTAAGTGAGGGCATAGATCTGACCTTATAAAAAGCTACTGTGAGGGCTGGAGATGTATCTCAATGGTAGAGCAACTGTCAAGCATGCTTACAGGCCTGTGTTCATTACCCAGCAACACACACATGCACACGCATACAAGCAGTCAGAGAAGTGCTGTCAGTAAGGTTTCCTTGTCTTTATAGTAGGTTCTTTGGTCTGTCTTATATGTTGAGACAGGGTCTTGTTATATAGTTCCAACTGGTCTTAAACTCACAATGTAGCCCTGCCTGGCCTTGAACTTGCAGTAATCCTCCAGCCTCAGCTTGAGTGCTGAGATTACAGGCATATGCCACCATGCCTGGCCTATGGTAATTTTAGAAAGAGGAAGCACAATCCATATAGGGAAAGTAGTAAATAAGAAGGCTCACAGAAATAGGAGGGGAGAGATTTGCTTGGCTACTGCACAAAGTACAGGACTGGTGAATCTTTTATTTTTCTTTGTAGTGCGAACCTAAGGCATCATGCATACTGGGCAAATGCTGTTCTCCTAACCATACCCAGCTTTAAGGCTGGTGAATCTTAACAGTGGAGGCTTGTCTGACTAATCACTGGGTAAATTACTTGGTCTCTCTAAAACTCATACGTGTTAAAATCACGTGTACAAAGTGCTTAACACAGTAAGGACTCAGTGAACTATTAACTATCATTATTATAAATAAAGATTTTTAAAGACTCCACTCAAAAGGATATAATCAGACATGGAGATCAATTTTTTGTTTTCTTTAGAGACTAAGTCTTACTATGTAGTTCAGGCTGGCCTTGAACTCAAAGTGGGAATGGTATCATTGAGCTAACTCCAGCTAGCCTTGAACTCAAAACAATCCTCCTGCCTCAGCCTCCCAAGTATCAGAATTACAGGTGCACACCACCACACCTGGGGTAAATCAAAATCTAAGTACACAGTGCAAAGGCCCTGAGTTCAGTCTCAGTATATAAAAAAAAGTATATAGATGTTAAAAACAATTTTATGGATAATAGTGAAAAACCGCAATAATTGGGGTAGGGGTTTAGCTTAGAGGTGGTATGCCTGCATTGCAAGCACAAGGTCCTGAGTTCGATTTCCAATATTGGAGAAAAAAATTACAACAATTTATATGCTGCAGAATTAGTAGGTAGTTTATAATACAAAGAATTATAAGCATTTTGGAGAGATACAAGTAAATAAATTGAAATAATTAGAAAAGCAATTCAGAAACTCCTCAGGATGCAAACACACATTTAGCAGTCTGCACTTGACAGGCTAGAACCTGAAAAGATTTCACATCTGCAGACAAGACATGCACCTCAATGGTAGAGAACATGTCCATAGTATGCTGATGTTGTGGGCTCAATCCCTAGTATCAAAGTATTTTTTTAAAGATTTCAAATGTAAAACATTTGAGCCTTTAAGAAACTAACTGGTTGCAGTGGATGCTGTTCACACTTGGGCCCATCTACATTGCCATACCTGAATAAACACAGATGTCCTCTTCGCAGGGTCCCACAGGAACTCCACTGTATTTAGCTGTGTTGGATTAGCCCTAGGATCGATGATACCCACTGACATTGGGATATCTGAGAGAAAAAATGGTAATGGCTGAACAACACTGAGAGCTGTTTATTTATTTTTTTTTTTTTAATTTTTTTTAGGTTTTTTGAGACAGGGTCTCGCTTTGTGGTTCAGGCTGGCCCTGAGCTCAGCCTCCAACTCACATCACAATCCTCCTGCCTCTGCCTCCCAAGTGCTGGGATTACAGGCGTGAGCCACCACGCCCGGCACTGTGGTATGTGGTACTGGTTGCTGCTGGGTGTGAGTCTCCACACCCAGTATTGTTATGT